>PISW01005391.1:0-87418 GCA_004023785.1 Mungos mungo
GAGGAAGGAGAGAGAGTTGGGGAGAGAGAGGGATGCAAAACTTGAGAGACTATTGAATGCTGAAAATGAACTGAGAGTTGAAGGGGAAGGGGGAGGGGGGAAAAGAGGGGGTGGTGATGGTGGAGGGCACTTAAGGGGAAGAGCACTGGGTGTTGTATGGAAAACAATTTGACAATAAAATATTATGAAAAAAAATAAATAAAAACTGTTAATAAGGCTGTTGAAGCAGACACATAGACATATAGGTAGCTTCAAACGAATAGTTCTCAAAGTGTGGTCCCCGAGCAGACAATATCAGCATCGCCCAGAACCTTTTCAGAGAGGCATTTTTCGGGCCCCACCCAGACCAACCAATCGGAAACTCTGGGGGGCGGGGCTAACCCAGCCGTCTGTGCGTTAACATGCAGAGACCCCTGCTATAGGAGACCCTGAGGCTGCCTGAGGAGTCTACAGTTTTTGGAGGAGGCTGTAAAGTTCCCTGCTTAATATCAAAATGAAATAAAATTTAAAAACCACAAACACACCCAGAAACAATTCTATGGAGACCTACCCAGCAATAAATGAGCACCCATTTTTCTGGCAACTGGTTAATCCAGAGAGCAAAAGTCAAATTTACTCATGAGGCCAAGACTTGAACTCTCTGGAATTTAATGGTAGGCTTTTTGCCCAGTTGAGCCGGGGTGTGTGTGTGTGTGTGTGTGTGTGCATGTGCACTTGCATACGTGCATGAGTGACCTGTGTGTCTTCTCATAGAAAGGCAAAGACGACAAGAAAATCTGTCAATACTCAAGAAGGGATACCTTGCATTGACCGCAGGGTCCCACAGTTCTGCAGCCCACTTCAAAGAACATGTGGAAAATCGAGTCATCCACATTATAATCTAATCAAATATGAAGATTCCGGGGCTCGTGCCGTCTCCTCCACCCCAGCCACATACCCCTCTCCGTATCCTAGACTCAGCTGACGACCCCTTGTCCGCTGTTCCAAACATAGGGATTATAAGAATGCAAGCTGATTTACAAATATATTCCAAATGATAGGGTGTCGTAAAAAACAATTTAGCCAGTCAACGGAATTCAATTTGGCAGAGAAATCCGTGGCTGTAAAGTGACCTGCCTCCAGGGCCCACGGCCCCGCACGTCTGAGCCACAGGCCTCCTCTGCCACAGTCCGTCCCCCCTGCTCATGCTCTCCCAGATCCCAGCTCAGGCTCTCACCCTCCTCCCCAACCTCATTTCAACCAGTACCTCCTCCAGCAACATGAATTCCAAGCCCACCGTGACCCCCACTACAAGACACACCCACACAAACTCAGAAATCAAACTCAGATTGTAACACAAACCTCGCAACGTCAATATGCTTTAATGGAGTAGCGTACACAGTGGTTATAAATATGTCAAAATGTAGAACCGTGTTTGGAACCGTGTTCAGATAAACAGTGCTACGAACATAATGACATAAAAATGCATTCTCGCGGGGCGCCTGGGGGGCTCAGCCAGTGTCTGACTCTCGGTTTTGGCTCAGGTTATGCTCTCATGGTTCGTGGGTTTGAGCCCCGCATCGGGCTCGGCACGGACAGTGCGGAGCCTGTTTGGGATTCTCTCTTTCCTCTCTCTCTGTCCCTCCCTGCACGCACGTGTGTGCTCGCTCTCCCTCCAAAATAAATGAGTCACAAAAAGGAATGAGAAATGTGTTCTCACCTGTGGATAGAGTCTACAAGATGTGACAAAAATAGCTATGTTGGCGTGGCGGGGGGAGGCGGGGGGGGGGGTCAGTGATCTCTTTTATTCTAAGTGTGTTTTAATAACCGTCTCGCAGCACGTCAGAAAGAACAGGCCTACAGGGCCTCCCAGGCCGCCCATGGCCTGGGGGTCCGTCCCCCCACCCAGCGAATCCCTGTCACCCTCAGATATGGGTGTGACTTCCGCCTCCGGGGAGAGGTTTCCCTGGTTCCCCCATCTGCGTCCTCCTCCTCTCTCATCCAGCCTGCCCCTCCCCTGCGCCGCACTCACCACGGCTGGGAGTCTCACTTGCACTTGGGAAATGACAACTCCGAGTATAGGCTCCATGAAACACAACGGGGCGTTTACGCCGCTGACCCCCCCCCCCCCAGAGAACCCAGCGCATGGCCGCGGCTCCAGAAGTATTTCTCGGATTAAAGAGTGAAGGATTTTCACGGCCCTGGCATTCAACAGTACTTTCCTCCCAACACAAACTCGCACGCACACGTGCACACACACACACAGGTGCACACATGCACACACACGCACGTGCACACACACGCACATCTTCCCACTCTGGATCCCTTTAGGGTCGTCACCCTCGGTCCCACCACCCAAAACAGCAGCTTTGGTATCCTGCACGGTTTCTCACTCTGGGCCCCCACCCTGAGCACCAGTGACCTGTGTCATAAAGGTCTCCATCAACACCGAGACCCGTAGGACTGTTCCCCGTCTCCCTTCCCCGCCAGGCTCTTCACTTCAGACAGCGGGGCCACGTCTGATGACGGTGTCCAGGACTCAGTGAGGCCATGTCTGATGACGGTGTCCAAGACTCAGTGAACGATGGGTGTCGGGGGACGAGCGCCGCGGCCGTGGGGTCACCTCTAGCAGCCGGAACGCCCGCTGCTCCCAAACACAGATCCTAAAGGGAAAGCTTCTGCCCTTCTGTTCCCGAGGCGCTTCCTCGATCACAGACCCCGAAGTCTAATCTCAGACAGCGCCTGGGAAATCCACTCCTACCTAATGGCCGCGCTCAGACTCCCCCACCCCTGACACGGCAGCACGGCCCCGACAGCAGGGCCACCGCCACGTCGCGCCAGAGACCCGCCCGCACACCGGCCGCCACCCGGCTGTTCCAGCTCAGAACCCGTCTCGCTGGCAGCCTTTCCAAACGGACGAGCCGGAGCCCGTTAGGCCCGCGGGGAGCGGACAAGGCGCGGGCAGCACATCCTATTTCTCCAGCGCCGCCGGCCCAGCAAGCCCTCGGAGGCCGGCTCTTCGGGCTGGTTTCCCCGCAGGAGCTCGGCGAGGAAAGTTTTGCTTCTGCCGCCACCTATGGGGGGAACTGGGCGTGCGCGGCGAGCAACCCTGCACCCCGACCCCCCTGCGGTGCAGGCTCCGAGGCTCCCCGATGGCCCCAGACTCGTCAGATATGTGCAGGTGTGTTGGGCACCGAATTAAGGGCATTCAGCTTTAAAATGGAGAAGCTGAGGGGCACCTGGGGGCTCAGCTGGTTAAGCGTCCGGCTTCAGCTCAGGTCATGATCTCGGTTTATGAGCTCGAGCCCCGCGTCCGGCTCTGGGCTGACAGCTCAGAGCCTGGAGCCCGTTCAGGGTTCTGCATCTCCCTCTCTCTCTGCCCCTCCCCTGCTCACACTCTGTCTCTCTCTCAAAACTAAATAAACATTTTAAAAAGTTTTTTAATAAAAATACAATGGATAAGCTGATACTTGTTGATATGATAAAAACGGAAGTTCCTAGACAAATTTGGCACCAAAATCGGCATTTAGTATGTGCCTGCTGCATGCACGACTGACCCCAACCGGACGGGGGTGATAACAGTCTCATTTTCAGCCTGTAAAACACGTTTCTCTCGAGGCCCTACGCCCGGCGCGGTACTGGGAACTCACCGCCACCCCCGCCCCGCGCCCGAGCGGCGCCTCACCTGGCCTGGGCACTGCAGCATCCGCCGCCGTTGACCGTGGCAGCCGTTGCCTGGGTGCCGTTTCGTCTCATTTCCTTCGAAGTTAACTACTTGGGAATCTGTGGATTCTGGAAAAGAAGACAGCAAGCGGTCGGCACAGACTGGCCAGAAGACTTTCTTGTTCACCTGATCAGGCCACCAGAGCGGAGCCTGTGGGTCCGGAAGAGCATCAGCTGATTTCGAAGCTTACTGGAGAATCGGGTCGAAGCCTCAGGCAGGTCCCCCACGTGACTTCGCACTAACCTGCAGGTTCCCCGGGAGCCGCCTGAGGTCAACACTGTACACGCATCACTAATCTGCCTGAGTCCAGATCACACGCATGCCCACACACCCCACAATCGCACACCCTCTGGTTTCCTCACGGCCGCCAGAATAAACATCTTTTTAATTTTATTTTAATGTTTTTTAATTTATTTTTGAGAGAGAGAGACAGCGTGAGCAGGGGAGAGCAGAGAGAGAGGGAGACACAGAACCTGAAGCAGGCTCCAGGCCCTGAGCTGTCAGCACAGAGCCCGATGCGGGGCTCGAACCCACCAACCGTGAGATGGTGACCTGAGCCGAGGTCAGACACTTAACCGACTGAGCCACCCAGGTGCCTCCAGAATAAACAATTTAAAATGCTGATGTTTGGGGCACCTGGGTGGCTCAGTCAGTTAAGTGTCCGACTTTGGCTCAGGTCACGATCTCACAGTTCAAGGCTTCGAGCCCCGCATCGGGCTCTGTGCTGACAGCTCACAGCCTGGAGCCTGCTTCTGATTCTGTCTCCTTCTCTCTCTGCCCCTCCCCCACTCATGCTCTCTGTCTCAAAAATAAATAAACTATATAAAAAAAAAATTTTTTGAATAAAATGCTGATGTTTTCTTCCTTGTTTTAAAACCTCCCAACTTCTTCCGGGGTGCTGGGGTGGCTCAGTCGGTTAAGCATTCGACTCTTGGTGTTGGCGCGGTCGTGATCTCCTGGTTCACGAGCTCTAGCCCCCCATCGGGCTCTGCGCCAACAGCAGGAAGCCTGTTTGGGAGTCTCTGTCTCTGCCCCTTCCCCACTCATGCTCACCTGCTTGCTCGCTCACTCGCTCTCTCTCCCTCTCTTAAAATAAATAAAAGTTTTTTAAAAAATGGCAACTGCTTCCTATTGTCCTCAGGATTGAATCCAAAGCCCTTAATGGTGTCACAACGCCCTGAGGGACAGCCCCCACCTGCTTCTCCATCGGTCTCCCTCTCCCCAGGTCCCTGAGCCTCAGCCACAGAGGCCCAGGGCCAAATGTCTGACGTGGCCGTCCTGCTCGGAAGCTCTGTTTTCAGAGCCGCAGCCCCGCACCCCCCAACCACTCGTCCGTCCCCCGGGTCTGCTCCTGCCTCCCTCCTCCTCCCAAAGGTCAGTGGTTCCCAAACTCCAGTGTCCATCACAACCGCCCCGAGGCCTTATTAGGAACTGATCTCCGGGCCCAGCTCCAGATCCTGATCTCAGCTCTAGGTCCTGGGGAGGGTGGGGCCCGAGAACTCGCCTTGCTGGAAAGTTCCCAGAAGCTGCTGCTGCCCAAGACCAAGGCCACAGATGCAGCCTTCCTTGGCACCCCCACACTAGGCCACGCCCCCACTACACTTGCACAGCCACTTCTGGCCTCCTCCATGGCCCTTAGCCCTGTGTGTCCTGACTCATCTCTTTGTAGGAGTATTTAGCTAATGCTTGTCTCGTAGACTTTAAGTTCCAAAACGAGCAAGGGCCGGGCTAATTTGTGTAATCAGTACACCCCAGGCCCTGGGCTAGCGACTAGCGGGGGTGCTCAGACTCACTGAGTGAACGAATGAATTTGCTTCCACTCCTGCCTTTGCCTCTGGCCTCCCGCTCTCTTTCTAAGCAGTTGGCGAGGACCGTCAACTTTCCTTGCAAAACGCCCATCGGTCTATTCCCTGCCCACTCCATCCCCCTGATATCACTTCCCCGTTCACCCTCACTCCTCTGGGTTACAGAAATAGCCCTGCACGTTGCTTCCAGGTCCCACCTTCTCCCTCCAGCCCTCCTCCTCTGCTGCCAGGATTTCTCTTTCTAACGCACGGACATGGCTGTGTGCCTCACTGGCTTACACGTGCAGTGTGAAAGTATCCATGTGTTAGAATCTCAGAACCACGCACCAAGAGAAAACACGTCAAACAGCGAGACCAGAATACAGTCTGTGGTTTAATCACAAGTACGGCCCCAGTGGCGTTATCCTGACTTTGATCGCTGTGCTGTCACAGGGCGGGCGGGTGAGGGGGGCCCTGGGGTGCACAGAGGATCTCTCTGGGCGGACTCTGTAACAGATTTGGGAGTCTAAAATTATTAAGCTCAAAAAAGAAAAAAAACAACCTAGACTACTTCTCCAGGGCATGCAGACCGAAGCCAAACAGCTACCTGTGGGGGACAGGGTCATTCCCAACATTAACAAGCCGGCCCCCAGCGACCAGCACACCCCAGCGCTCCCCACGGACAGCGTAGTCACGCAGTCTTCTGAACGCGCCGTGTTCTTCCTCGGCCCTGAGTTCGAGTTCATGCTTTTGCTGCGTCCTCCTTCCACCCCTCCTGCCTGCCCGCAATTCATCTTTCAAGATTGAGGATGCAGCCCCTCGTTCATGAGCCTTCCTTCCTATCTTCCATGAACAAAACTAATCGTGATTTTAGGGAGGATCTGGGCTCCTAGTTTTGTTTTGCCAATTGTTTTATTTAATAAAGGACAGGGGCGCCGGGGTGGCTCAGTCGCTCAAGTGTCAGACTCTTCATTTCAGCTCAGATCATGGTGTCATGGTTCATGGGATTGAGCCCCCGTCGGGCTCAGTATAGGCAGCACAGAGACGACTTGGGAATCTCTCTCTCCCCCTCTCTCTCTGCCTCTCGCCCACTCATGACCTCTGTTTCTGTCCCTCTCTCAAAATATGTAAACTTTAAATAAAAACAAAGAAAAGGACAAAAAGGTCAAAGGCACGGTAATTCCATTCCTTTGCTGTGGGACCAGGTGGGACCAAGAGTATAAAGTGAAAGTATTACGACCTCCTAGGCCATCGCGCTAGCCCTAACTGTTCACTCTAATCCTCTGCTTCAGGAATTTGCTGCGGGCTGTTTGCCTGTGGCCCCTGCTGGTTCGGGGCCCCCAGCGGAGGGACTGGCTGACCTGCCTGCTCGTACCCGGCGCCTACCACGTAGCCTGCTACCCAGTGCGCTTTGCGCTCGGTGGACACCTTACACCGTGAGGGCAAGAAAGCTAAGCTAATTTGACCCTTGATTCTGAAAGCAGACCAGGGCCTGATTCTGCGCACGGTGCTCTGTTGAGTTCCATGGGGGTCATCGCTGGCTCCACGCCACCCTAAGTTTGGGTTCTCTGCACAGAGAACTCTGAGGCAGTAACTAGTTTCTTCAGAATGCGGTGAGGCAGATGAAGGAACGTTAGGAAACCAGTGCCCCCACGCGAGCTCCGAGTCACAGGCCACGGAACCCGCTCCTGACCACACACAAACGCAATCAGAGGGCCGTTCCACTGAAACATGTGTTTATATGCTGGGTAAGTATTAATGTCCACTTCTTAACAGATGCTATTTATATCAGAATCATAACAAAAGTGCCATCCATCTGCCTTGGCACCCAGAGAAAACATAATTCAACGCGAGAGTAAGAAATGTGCACAGCCAAACAGAAATGGCATCAGAAGCAAAAACTGTTGGAACTGGAATCGTGGGGAGGGGGGCGGAGATTGTCAGTTGGAAAAAGTTGCAAGCAACACAAAAGATTTTGGCAGTTAAATCCGAATACTTGAGAAAAATCTTCTCCTTGTCTGATCTGATTATCATATGGATGTTTTATTATATTTTGGAACACATACCCTAGAAAGTTCCCTTTTTAGCCTTCCACATACTCGGTCATTACTGAGCATCTATACTTTTAGACAATGGGAAAAACAAAGAGCTTAGAGTCGAGAGACTTAGGGTCAAATTGGTTCCACGATCTACCGTCCAACTTGCAAGTTAATTAACCTCCTCCTGACCCAGTTTCCTTGGCTGAAAAATGGAAGTAATGCTTCTCTTCAAAGCAAGTATTCTTCTTGTCCTAAAGTCCTAAATGTTTGTTTATTTTTGAGAGAGAAGGAGAACGGGCAGGGGAGGGGCAGGGCGGGGGGTAGGGGGATGGGACAGAGGATCTGAAGCAGCTCCAGGCTCCGAGCTGTCAGCACAGAGCCCAATGTGGGGCTCAAACCCACAAACTCCAAGATCATGACCTGAGCTGAAGTAGGACACTTAACCACCTGAGCCACCCAGGTGCCCCTTTAAAGCATGTATTCTGGCGCGCCTGGGTGGCTCAGTCGGTTGAGCACCGGACTTCGGCTCAGGTCATGATCTCATGGTTTGTGGGTTTGAGCCCCTTGCTGGGCTCTGTGCTGACAGCTCAGAGACTGGCGTTTGCTTCAGATTCTGTATCTCCTTCTCTCTCTGCCCCTCCCCTGTTCACACTCTCTCTCTCTCTGTCTCTCAGAAATAAATAAATGTAAAAAAAAAAAAAAGTAAAGCATGGATTCTTCTCCTAGAGTCTAAGGAAGCGGTCCCCCTGTGGGCTTTGGTAGATCTTCAGCCCCTCAGGGATTAAATGTGTTACGAAATGATTACTCTAAGGGGATATATTACTTTCACCAGCTTCTTAAAGGGCAAGTGAACCAAAAATGCTTCAGCGCCGCAGCCCTCCAGGCTGGGGAAGCGTCATGGAAAACGCATCTAAAGCCCCTGAAACGTGGTGAGCCGTGTTCACTAGTTGGTAGCTGCTTTATTTTTAGGTCTCGGGAACGTCCGGAGACCAGGATCGAAGAGGGCACAGAGCAGAGGACGTAGACGTTACCGTGTAAGGTGTCCTCTCGGGGCTTTATAAAACCACGAACGAGGCTAAACCAAAATCAGTCCAGAAAAGAACCCCAGTGGCAGACAGTGACAGGATGGAGGCACCAAGGCTTATCAGGACAGTGACATGGCCATCACCGCAGGGTCCCTGATGCCGAGACAGGCCCTGGCACCTGGCAGGTGCCGAATGAATAACTGTTATGTAAATGAGCAAACAAAGTTCTGGACCCAGCCCAGGGGACAAGACAGCAGCATTTACAAAAGTCCCGGGGTGGTGGGGGCCGGGGGGAGGCGGGGAGAAACTCAGAAGGTGTTACTGGAAACCGCCACCGTTCCGAGTGGCGCTCTCGAGCCCGACCCAGGTTCTGCGAGGAACACCGGCATGTTAGAAACGCTTTCGTTTTCCAGACCAATCAAAATGCTTTCTTCGGACAAGATGAATTCAACTTCTCTTTTTGTATTTTCTTTTTTCTTGAGTCGATAAGAAGCTCACAACTAAATGTGCTTTCAAAAAGCCCAACTGTACTAACCAGTATGGACAATCAGAGTATTTTCTCTCCTCCGGATGTCACTTTCCTATTCTATTTGCATTCCTCCTGATCCTGACTCGCGTGGTTTGTTTTACTGTGTTACATGCATTCTTACGAGTCATCTCAGAGCCTCAGGGGCTTTATGGAGGATGTAAAGTTTTGAGGGCGAGAGCACGGTCAGGAACACAGAGGTCTTACCGCTGGGCAGTCCTGGAGTAGAAAGCACCCTCTACCATCTATGTGCTTGGAAGGCCTTGAACTTCCCCGAGTCCCTATTGCTTTATCTATAAAATGGGAAAAGTTAACTGTGCCGTTTTGTAAGCAGGCGGGAAGAACGAAATTTAAAATGGACGCGAGGCCCCCAGGCGGTGCCTGGAACACGGTTAAGTGCTCCGTAAGTATTCGCCGCGAGTACTAGTACTTTAGGACCAGTAGTAGGAGAAGTCCAGGGCCGCCCGGGGGCTCAGTCCGTTAAGCGTCTGACTCTTGATTTCGGCTCAGCTCATGATCTCACCGTTCATGGGATGGAGCCCCGCATCAGGCTGACAGCATGGACCCTGCAGGAGGCTCTATTTCTCTGTCTCTCTCTGCCCCTCCCCTACTCTCAAAAATAAGCTTTTTTAAAAAGGGGTAAAACTGCAAATAAATGGAGAGACAAAAAATAACAGTAGCACCCAAAACAAAGCCAACCAAAAAAAGAGAGCAGGAAAAGGTCAAAACAAAGAGAAAAAAAGGAGGAAACAGAAACTCTCCGGACCTGGAAATATAACGTATTTATATGTTACCTCTATTCCCAGACTTTTCTCAAACAGATCCTTTTCCTGGAGGGCTCCTCTTCCGAGGGGCGTGGATATCCTGAATGGCATCTTGTTGAAGGGGAGTTCATACTGAAAAACTGCAAGGTGCGCCTGGGTGGCTCAGTCAGTGGCTTCGGCACGCGTCATGATCTCACAGTTTGTGGGATCGAGCCCCGCATCGGGCTCTGTGCTGACAGCTCAGAGTCTGGAGCCTGTCTTCAGATTCTGTGTCTCCCTCTTTCTCTGACCCTCCCCTGCTCACACTATCTCTCTCTCAAAAATAAATAAAAACATTTAAAAGAAATTTTTTTAAATATTAAAAAACTGCAAGAATCCCACCTCTATGAGCCTACACTTAAATATACTTCACCAAAAGGTCAGCTCCCTTGTGGTATATAAAGGAAGAACGCAACCAACCGTTAGCTCCTGGTCTCACATTTCCCAGGAAGACCTGCAGTGACCCTCAGCGACCGCCAACCTTACACACTCGCTCCCGATACACACCTGCCAAGAAGCTTTATCAAAGTGATTGTCTTGTCAACAGCGAGGGGCCTCCCAGTGGCTTCCCATGCGTGGGCACCAGACCACGAAACATGTCCCGGGAGCTGGCTCTGTCTCCGTGTGCCGGTCAGCGGCCGGAGTCTCGGTGCGGCGCTCTGGAGGCCTCTGCGCTCGGGTAAGAGGTGGATGGCTGCAAAAGGGCAGGGGAGAGGCCGGACAAAGTCAGAGAGCAAATTTAAGGTCTCGAGTGAGCCTTTCTTGACAAATTTCTGCAAACACCCAGAAGAGGCAAAGGAAACAAAAATAACACCCCCGCCCTCAAGGAGATGGCCGTGGGGTTGCTGTGTTCACAGATAATCCCAGGGGTCACGCCTGATTCACTTTCGAACCCGTCCCCCCTGCCTCAACTTAGCCAAGTAAATGTTTGTTGAGTGGAAGACAATGGATAAAAGAAAGAGATGAAGGGACTACGGTGTGTGAAAGTCGAATTTATGTATAGCCTTTCTGAAAGCCCACCCACTGAGGGGCACACAGGACTCGAGAAACATCGTTAAATGACTCTTTGAAAGACAAGTAAGAGTCCTCGTAACAGGGGCAAGGCATTCTGAGAGGCAAAGAGGAGGGAAGGAAAGGGGAGAGGGGAAGGAGAAGGAAAGGATACGGGTGCCTCAGCCAATCATCTTAAGCATGCTCGTTGCAACTGAACGTTTCGCAAAGTGCTTTCTGGACCAAATTTCTGAAGGAGGCAAGGACAACCGTGCGTGGTCTGAGGGACAAAGAATGTTGTAGAAAGATGAGTTTGTTTGTTTGTTTTAACATGGGGCAAGTGCTGGGTTTGAATTCTGACTCTGCAGCTTCCTAGCGGTGTAAGTTCGGACGATCCCCTTCACTCCACAGGGTTCGAGTCGCCCTCTACAGGGGGAGTTAATGACAATCAGGATCGCTGGGCGGACAAATGACATAAGGGACGTGAAACATTTTGTAAACCGGAGTGACTGAGAGCAGTGCCACACGCTTCCCGCGTGACCCTCACAAATCCAGGGAGGAAGATGTCACCACCTTCCACGTTGTGGTCTGTCTTCCCCAAATATGACGTCAGCCCAAGGGAGAGGACCGCACTAATCACCGCAGTAGCTCCAGGGCCCGCGACGGCGGCTGACACACGTGCTGAATGGGTAAGCGCCAAGCCCAAGGTCACGTTTGAAGGAGGGCGGCTCCGCCTCTCGGAGGTGGGCAGCTGGGGTCCCAGGACAGTGGGACCCTCGGAGCCGCCCGCCCCGGCCCTCCTCTTGCCCTCCGCTCGCGCGCAGGGCCCGGGCGCCGTGGCCGCGCCGCCTTACCCGAGCCCCCTTCTCGATCCTCCGCCTCGCGGGCCACAGCGGAGCGCGGGGACCCCAGGCGGCTCCGCGCAGAAGCCCAGCCCACAAGCTGTCCCTAGGACGCTGTTGCCCGAGCAACGACGACACTCGTTGATTGGAATGCGAGTCTGCGCACCCGGCAAGGAGAGGAGCTCCGATTGGCTAAATCGGTAGGGGGCGTGACCAGCCCTACCGCTGCTCCGCCCCCACGGGGAGGAACTTCCGCCGGATGCCTGAGTTCTAGGCGCGGGAACCCGCGGAGCGCTGGGGCGACGGGCGTCATGGAAGAGGGTTCCTAAGACATGGCTTCGCGCGAGCTGGCGATCGGACTGGTCCCTCGGAACCAGTTCGAAGCGCGTGGCCAGAGGGAAACGCGGCGCCTCACGAGAAGCAGACTCTCGTGTCCGTAAAAGCCAAGCGTAGCCGGGCGGGGCCTGGGGTTCCGACGAGGGAGGGGTGTCTGCGCGCCGCAGCGGGCACGTGCTGCAGACCTGCTCAGAGGCAGCGCGCATGTGTGGCTGTGCCCTGCGGGGGGATGGGGGGGGCCCAGCCCAAGCGCCGTGAGGGGGCGGGGCCAGCTTGCCCCTCCCTCCGCATTCCCCGCCCCCGGGCCTTGCTACCAACCCAGTCGCCCTGATTACTTACAGTTGACAGATGGGAAGCCGAGGCTCAGAGAGGGGTCATCTGTCCCAGGACACGCAGCTGGTCCATGGCAGACCCAGAGACAGAACAAGGCAGGCGGCGAGGTCCTGCTCTCCGTTGTCGGGGAGAAGGGACCACACTTGCTCAGGAATCCCCTGCACCCGTTTCTGGCGGCGGCGAAGGGATCCTCTGCGGTCAGGGTCACACTCGGCAACCTGACTGTACATCGCGGGGAAGCTGGTCTTCCTTCTCACAAAGGGGTACTGCCATCTTCTCTTGCTCGGACCTCCGCACCCGCCCTCCGCCCTCCGCCTCCGGGGCGCCTGGCCTCGCCGCCAGTCCCCTCGAATCCGTATGAGTGGAGCACTCTGTTGTCTCGCAATCTCTTAGACGCGCATCTGTTCTGCTCTTGTTCCCAAATGGCCAGCCCTCCCCCACCCGCCACTCCCAGTGGCCTTCCCAGGGACTTCCTTGCTTAGGTCCGCTGGTGCTCAGAGTGTGCCCTGGGAACCCCTGGTGGTTCTGAGGCCCTTTCCGGGAGTCCACGATCGTCAAAACCATGTCCATAGTAATATGAAGACGTGACTTGCCTTTTCTTTCTTACTTTCTCGTGCGTGTGCGGTAGGGTTTTCTAGAAGCTACACGGTGTGTGACGTTGCACAAATTGAAGGTAAACGGAGATGGGAGAATCCAGCTGTCTTCTATTAAGTGAGACATTAAAGAGATTTGCAAAAATATAAAACTGCCTCTCTCTTCACAAACGTTTTGGTTTGGAAAGCATAATTTTTCACAAAAAGTGTTCATATGTAATGGGTTTCTTACGATTTTGAATGAATTAGTAAATGAATACTTAAAATTTGTATCTGCTTCGCTTTCTGATATGGTAAATATTGATAGAACTCACAAATATCAAAGCTCTTTGGGGTCTTCAGTACTTTCTAGAGCCTACATAGATCTGACACCATTAAGTTTGGTCTTGAGATCAAAAGGGCTTAGGTCATGGCCTCTCGCCCATAAAGGCCAAGAGTCTAATTCCTCTCTCCCTTCCTCCCCACCCTCCCGACCTCTTTCCCTCATAAAATGTGCTCTAGTATCTCACATCTTAAAAAAGAGAGATTATCTCCTAGTTTCTACCCCATCTCGCTGGAGAGTTGTCTGTACACACTGGCTCTCAGTTCCCAGTCACTCTTGATCAGTCTGACCAGAGGCGGAGCTCCACTCCTCCTGGTACCTGGTCAATTTTCATGAATATTTCATCTGTCCCGACTTTGCCTCACTTGACCTCTCCGGAGCATTCAGCCCAGTTGATCACCTTTCTACCTGAAACACATTCCCATCGTCCCTCTAAAGTCGTGCAATCCTAGTTTTGTTCTACATCACCAACTACTCAGTTCTCAGGCCCCACTGGTGATTTTTTTCCCTTTGGACCTTCCGGTCCCTCGGGCTCTGACCTAGGTGGTGCTCTCACACCCATCACAAGCCGTGACCCCTCCACTGGGGTGTTTTGGAGACTCCCCAGACTCCAGCCATCCACACAGCCCCTGATCCTCTGACCAATGGCAGGAAATGGCACAACTCGAAGCAGGAAACCTTGTCTTCCCTTGATGATCATTGCCTCACCCCCCACATCTAGTCCTTCAGCAAAGTCCTCTCGGGTCCATTGCCCGAGTATGTACACGGTGATCTCCCTCACCCATTCTCACCAGCCTCACCAGCACGACCCTGCCTTAGGAGGAGAAAATGTAGACAGAGGCTTTACTAGGGTTCCCAAGAGAAAGGCAAGGCAGGGTCAGCAGGCTTAGCCCTGGCTACTTGGAGTAATTTTGGCAAGATCCTTACTACCTGTAGAAATTGGCTGACGTGGGACAGTCACTCCAGCGTGAGCAAGGCCCCAAGATGGCAAAGCATCAGGAAGCTGAACATTTTTAAAAATAGGGAAAAAATGTTTAACCATTCATCTGTTGATGGGCTGTAGGGTTATTTCTTATAGCGACAGTCAATAGTGCTGCTATGAACGCTGGCCTACAAGTATCTGAGTCCCTCTTTTCAGTTTTTGGGGGTGTATTTCTAGGGGTGGAATTATTGGGTTACGTGGCAATTCTAAGTTTAACTTTTATAGGAATCACTAAATTTTTTCCACCATGGCTACAGCATTTGACATTCCCATCGGCAGCATACGAAGATTACAATGACTCCACATCCTCATCTACATCTGCTATTTCCTGGTTTGGGGGTTTGGTTTTATTATGATTACAGTCATCCTAGGAGCGTGAAGTGGTGTCTCACTGTGGTTTTGACTTGCGTTTCCCTAATGACGAATGATGTTGACCGTCTTTTCATGTGCTCATTGGCCATTTGTAGGTCTTCTTTGTAGAAACATTTATTCAAGTTCTTTACCTATTTTTAATTGGGTCATCTCTTTATTGAGTTCTGGGAGTTCTTTGTGTGTTCTGGATATTAAACCCTTAATCAGCTGTGTCAATTGCAAATATTTTCTCCCATTCTGAGGGTTTTCTTTGCGTTCTCTTGATAGGGTCTTTTCATGCCCAAGAGTCTGTAACTGTGCTAATGTGTATTGATTTTTTTTAATTTGCCTTCTAATTGTGTATTGTTAGCATATAGGAGGATCGTCGGCACTCTGTACGCGGACTTTACATCCAGTGAGTCTCATGTTATCAGTTCTAATACGAAGCATCTTTGTATTTTCAACCTGCACAGTCTTGTGTAGGACCTGCAAATGAGTTTTCTTTTTTGCTTTTCTCATCCTTATATTTTAGATTCATTTTCTTGATGGATGGTCCTGACTAGGCTCCATCACAGTGATAAATAGGAGTGGTGATTGCAGACAGTTTGTCTGACTGCCGTGCTTTCAGTGTTTCCCCACGGAACGTGCTATTTGCTTTGGGGTTTTGTTTGTAGATTAAGATCGGATTTTAGAAGTTTCCTCCTAGTCCTAATTCACAGAGAATTTTTATTTTAAATAGGTGTTGAGTTTTGCCAAACTTTTTTCTACATTTATTGAAATGATCCTATGGCTTTTCTCCTTTATTCTGTTAATGTGATGGATTTTTTTAATTATTTCAAAAATTTTTTTAATGTTTGTTAATTTTTCAGAGAGAGGCAGAGCACGAACAGGGGAGGGGCAGAGAGAGAGGGAGACACAGGATCCGAAGCAGACTCCAGGTTCTGAGCTGTCAGCACAGAGCCCGACGCGGGGCTCGAACCCACAAACTGTGAGATCATGACCTGAGCCGAAGTCAGACGCTCAACCAACTGAGTCCCCCAGGCGCCCCAATGTGATGAATTTTTAATATTGAAATTTCTTTGAACTCCAGGGTTAATCTTTATTATTTTATAGATCACTAGATTACATTGGCTAATATTTGCTTAGGATGTTTGTCTATTGATCACCCCAAGTTTTATTGGTCTCCCAGCCAGGCACACGCATTTCCGTCCCACCCGTGGCTACTTTTGTCCTATAGTGTTGAGTGTAGCAGGTGCAACAGGGGCTGTGTGACCCACATATTGACTCTCTGGCCCTTTGCAAAAAAAATAAATAAAAGTTTGCCAATCTTTGGTCATTGACATGAGAGAGATCGACCAGCAATTTCCCCGTGTGATGCTCTGGTCAGGTTTTAGTACTGAGGTTTTACTGGCCTCAGAAAAAGTGCTTCCGCTTTCCCAGCTCTCTCAGAGTTTATGTGATATGTGTGTTTGTCTTAAATGTTTGGGGGAAATTCACTGGTGAAGGTATTTCGTCCTAGAGTTTTCTTCGTGGGAGGTTTTTAATGATGGGTTCAAGTTCTATATTACTTATAAGACTAGTCGGAGTTTCTGTTTCCTCTTGGGTCTATTTAGGCAACGTATGTTTTCCAAATACTTGTCTAGATCATCTTCATTGTCAAGCTTATTGGCATAACGTTGTTTATAATGTCCCCTTAGTACAGGGTCTCTGGGATCTAGGGTGTCCAACCACCCCGCTTGCCAGGGGATGGCGGGGTTTCCTGAGACAGGAATCTTTCAGTGTAGACCTGGAACAGTGCAGGCAGATTGGGACAGGTGGTCATCATAGTCAGAGCGAAAGGGATACCTTGCCTTTCTTTGGCTTATCAGTTTTATGAGCCTTTTCAAAGAAAATCACGTCATTGATTTTTGCTATTTTTCCTTCCTTCTTTCTTTTGACTTTAATTTGCTGCTGTCCTTTTCCTCGCATCACGATACGAATACTTACATCTCGGGTTTTCACCCTCTCTTCTTCCCCAGGCCGTGTTCAAGGCTCTAAACTCTCCTCTAGGCATGGCTGTGCCTGCAGCCTCCCGGTTCTGTTAGGGCAGGTTTTAATTAGCACTCAGTTCAAAGTCTGGTTTGAATTTCCACTGTGATGTCCCTGTTGACCCATGTTCATACAGAGCTATGTTAAATTACAGACATTTGGGCATTTTCTAGGTATATTTTTGTTACCGATTTCCAGCTTAATTCCACTGTGGTCATGGAACACAAAGGTAAGATTTTGGTTTATTGAAATTGTTTGGGACTGACTTTCTGGCTCAGCATATGACTGATGACGATAAATGTTCTAGATGTACTTGTCTAGTGACGTTGTTGGGGGCTTTTTAATCTTTTTAAAAATTTTTCTTTAATGTCTATTTATTTTTGAGAGAGACAGAGACAGAGTGTGAGCAAAGGAGGGGCAGAGAGAGAGGGAGACACAGAATCCAAAGCAGGCTCCAGGCTCTGAGCTGTCAGCACAGAGCCCGATGCAGGGCTCGAACCCACAAGCTGCAAGATCACGACCTGAGCCGAAGCCGGACCCTTAACGGACTGAGCCCCCCGGTGGTCACACGTTTGTTCAGTGTACTGCAGTCTTCATCCTTCCCCTACTTTTGTTGTTGTGGCTGTTAGTGTCGCCAGTTTCCAACAAAGACGACGCTGCGCGTTGTATTTCGTGTGGCTCTGCTGGCAATGAACTCAGCTCTTACTTACCTGGCAATGTGTTTATTCGCCATCTTCTTGAGAGGGGTGGTGGGAGGGGCAGAGGGAGCGGGAAAGAGAGAATCTTACCCAGATCTCATGACCCGAGCCAAGATCCAGAGTTAGATGCTTAACTCACTGAGCCACCCCGGCGCCCTATTCACCTTCCCTTTTGAGGTCACATATTATTCCTGATCGAGATCTCTAGGTTGGCGGTTGTTTCTGTGCCACATCTCCAAGGCACCAGCCAGCCGTACTCCGGGTTCCGTCATGTCTGCTGTAAAGTCTTCGGTCTGTGCAGCTGTGAGTCTTTTGAAAGTCATGTGTCTTTCTTTTCTCCAGAAGTTGGTAAGACGTACCTACGGGTGGTTTTCTTCGTCTTTGTCCTGCTTGGGTTTGGAGCAAATCTGGAATTGGTGTCTGAATGTCGCTCATCAGTCTTGGAAAATTCTCAGCCAGTGTGTCTTCAGATACTGTTCTGCCCCCTTTTTCCCTTCTCCTTCTGGGACTGTGAGCCACAAACACCCATTCACACAGCACCAGGACGACTGCTTTTAAACATATTCCGTGGCTCTTTACGATCTCCAGCATTATCTCACTGTATTGTTTTTTAAAGGACACTCTAGAAGGCCTATTTGAAATAGCATCTAACATGCCCGACACCAAGACATGTAGTGACGTAGCCTGGGAATTCACTAAATGTGTTAGATTTTTCTTCCTGTCTCTCTCTCTCCAATTCCATCAAGTGTCTGCCTCTTCAAAACCAGCAATAGCTGAGGCCATGTGTTGTTTAAAATAAAGTAGCTGAGGGGGGCGCCCAGGGGACTCAGTCCGTTAAGCGTCCAGCTTCGACTCAGGGCATGATCTCACAGTTCGTGGGTTCGAGCCCCGCGTCGGGCTCTGTGCTGACAGCTCAGAGCCTGGAGCCTGCTTCGGATTCTGTGTCTCCCTCTCTCTCTGACCCTCCCCTGTTCACGCTCTCTCTGTCTCTCAAAAATAAATAAAAAACATTTTAAAAATTTTTAATAAAGCAGCTGAGGTAACGAGCTGCTCACGAGGGCCTCTGTAAGGATGCTGGTTTTTGTCAACACTCTTTCCTGTGGGAAAATTATAGGTGAAAAACCGATAGTTGACTGTGTGAGCAAACAGCTATTAGTCGAGACTTAATAAATGTCTTTTTAGCCGACCTGAACCCAACAGTGACGCATACGATTGGGGCAACATAGCCACGAATCGGGAAACTCAAAATCTTTATTTGCTTGTACACAAGGATGGTTCTTTCCCATGTATTTAAATAACGGAATCACTCTGACGTGAGGGGCACAGTCAGCTAAGAGTCCAACTTCGCCTCAGGTCATGTTCTTGAGCCCCGCGTCGGGCTCTGTGCCGACAGCTCAGAGCCTGGAGCTGCTTCCATTTCTGTGTCTCCCTCTCTCTCTGCCCCTCCCCTGCTCACGCTCTGTCTCACTCTGTCTCAAAAATAAATAAATAAACATTTTTTAAAAATCTGACATGAGGTTTTGTCATATAATTCTCTTTTCTTTTTCTCTTTTTCTTAAGAGCATCTTCACTCCAAAGCGTTTTCCCTGCTCCTTGAAACTCTTCACTTCCATGTAAAGAGTTAACTTAGGTGTTTTGGTGGTGTTTTATTTTTTTAACAAGATCTCAATTCTCCTCATTTGTTTATTGTCCTGATAAGCCCATAAAATCCTTTAGATTCCGTTTGCTCCTTGTTCACACAGACCAGAGTTCTGTAACGCGGTGGCCCCCAGGAGTCTGCCGGAGATTGCTGAACTCCCCGACCACGCCTCCCGAAGAAGACAGCCAGCTCCCTTCGATGCCCTCGAGCGAATCCACCTTCAACAGCGCTCAGCCTATTACCTTGTCCATGATACCACCCAGCATCATTTATTTTTTATTTTTCTTAATTTTTTTAACTTTTATTTATTTTTGAGAGAGAGAGCTTGAATGGGGCACAAGTGGGGGAGGAGCAGAGAGAGAGGGAGACACAGAATCTGAAGCAGGCTCCAGGCTCCGAGCCGTCAGCACAGAGCCCGACGCGGGGATCGAACCCACGGACTGTGAGATCATGCCCTGAGCCAAAGTCGGACGCTTAACCGCCAGAGCCGCCCAGGCGCCCCCATCCAGCACCATTTAAATCTACAACGCTCGCTGCCCAAGGAACTGCTGCGGTTTCTGCTACTCGGTCCCATACAGGAATCTGCCGCCCAACCCTTTCACAAGGATCCGGAGAAGCAAGCCCCCGGGCGTTGCAGAGAAAGTATTTTCACACTTAAAACAGCCAGCAGACAGCTCCCTCCCTCAGCCATCAGGAGGACACCGTTCGCGTGGCAGTAGTCCTCCGCCTGCCCTCCAGGTTTCACGTTACTCCCCACCATCACGTCCACCCCGGAGACTGGCCACGAAGATCAAGCCTGGAATTATTTCACAGTCATCAGTAATGTTGTAAACAGAGGTGACGCCTTCACGCGGAGAAACACACAGCGGGAACCGATTAACCCCTAAGAAGTTAAGTACCGTTTCCGCCTTGCCTAGTAATAAAGGAGGAGGGAACCGCAGACCCAGGGCGGGGATCCATAATCTAAATGGGGGCTGAGGACGTCCCTGGGAAATCTGCTTCAGAGAGTTGTCTCTGACTGCCATCCTTCTGATGGCCTCGTAAAATGGGGACCAGCGTCTCCTGTACTGTCCTTCAAAGAAAAATAAATAAATAAAAATAAAGGAGGTGTACGTAACTCCTTCGGAAAAGCTACTGTGGTTATTTTTTCTCTTACTAAAATAGATGCTTTCTCTCTGATATTTACCTTGACAGCAGATGCAGCTTCTCATTTTAGTACAACCAACCACAAACTAAATTGTATTTTTTTTAGGGAGGGCACGAGTGGGGGAAAGAGGCAGGGGGAGGGAGAGAGAATCTTAAACAGGCGCCATCTCTGTGCAGAGCCTGATGCGGGAATCAATCCCACGCCCCCGGGATCAGGACCTGCACCGAAATCAAGAGTCAGATGCTCAACCGACCGAGCCACCCAGGTGCCCCTAACCTGTACACTTTAAACACTGTCACCACAAATAACTGATTATCACTTGTAAGCAGGGGGCGTTTTCGTCCCTGCTCTAGGACGGCCGGGAGAGACGCGTGCGGGCTCCTGTGGCCCCTCCGCCTGTTTTCCTTCCCCGACGGCGTGCTGATCCACTCGCGAGACGGGCTGTCTCCTTTCGTGGAACCAGGAATCGAAATCCACTTCCGACGCCCCTGAGCAGGGTTCCACAGTGTGGGGTCCTGCCCTCCGGACACTACGTGACAGCAACCATGAAAAAGAGCAGCCCGCGCGCCGGAATAAAGCGGCAGTCAGAGGCGCATTTCCCGATCCGCGCCTGGGCCACCAGCCACCTCCCTGCCCGCCACGGATCAGCCCCTCCCCCGAGCGCCGGGATCCCTCGGCGGCTTGTAATCAGTGCTGCCTCGTGTCTAACTTGCCTTTGGTTCGGTAACAAGCGAGCGCTGATCCCCTGACAGGAGTGGGGCGCCGGGAAGACGAAGGGGCACCTACGTCTCCTTGGGGCTGTGACAGGAGGCTCCGGCCAGGAAACCTGAAACGCTGCTCACCGTCTCTGAAACAAATGCAAACCATTGTACTGTTACGGGGGTAATTACTCCTTCGGAATTCAAGGTTCTAGCGCCTGGCGCGCTCCCTCTGGAGGAGAAAGGGGAGGTGAGGACGGGGGAGGCAGGGCATAGCAGTCACCCCTCCTCTGGGCTGAAGGCGCTTCTGGCCTTCTCCCCGGGGGGCCCCAAATGCGGTAGAGACACCCCCCCCCCCCCGGACAGAGGCAGCCGTCAGTCTGTTTGGCCTGACCAGCAGCCCCACTAATGTCTCTGGCAAAATGGGAGGCGGCACCTGGGTGGCTCAGTCGATTAAGCTACTGACTCTTGATTTCAGGTCAGATCATGTCACGGTTTGTGAGTTCGAGCCACACGTCGGGCTCTGCACCGTCACGGTGTGGTGCCTGCTTGGGGTTTTCTCTCTCCCTCTTTCTCTGCTCCTCCCATGCACTCTCTCTCTCTCCTCCTCAAAATAAAAACATGAACTGGGGGAAAACACAATGGAAACCTAGATGGCTAGAGGACGCCAGCGTCGGTGAGCCGAGACGGACTCAGGGCGGCCGCCTAGAGGCTGAGACGTAAAGTCAATGTGAGGCTGATAGAGATAGCAGGTGCGGAGGCGCCTGGGGGGCTCAGCTGGTTAAGTGTCCGACTTCGGCTCAGGTCATGATCTCACGGTTTATGGGTTCGAGCCCCGCGTCGGGCTCTGTGCTGACAGCTAGCTCAGAGCCTGGAGCCTGCTTCGGATTCTGTGTCTCCCTCTCTGCCCCTCCTCCTCCTCTCTCTCTCTAAATAAACTTTAAAATTTTTTAAAAAGACAGGGCACCTGGGTGGCTCAGTTGGTTAAGCATCCTACTTCGGCTCAGGTCATGATCTCATGGTCCGTGGGTTTGAGCCCCACATCAGGCTCTGTGCTGACAGCTCAGAGCCTGGAGCCTGGTTCAGATTCTGTGTCTCCCTCTCTCTCTGCCCCTCCCCTGTTCAAGCTCTGTCTCTGTCTCTCAAAATAAAAAATAAAGACTTAAAACAATTAAAACAAAGAAATAGCAGGGGAGGCTTTCCATGAGGCAAAATGGTCCAACCAGTTTGAAGAGAGCGTTGGGCGTGTAGGTCAGGGCCTCTGCGCAGCACGGCCGGGCCAGAGAGGGCTGTGGGGCGAGTCATGAATGATGTGCTCACAGAGCAAGCGCCTGTGGAGGTGGCCAGGTGCCGCTGACGGCAGCAGACGGGGGGAACGTTCCAGTCATCAGTGCTTCACTGACCGACCACCTCTGAGAAGCTAACTTCTTGTCACCAAGGAAGGGACACAGCCCAGCCTCAAGAAGCAGATGGTCACTGGGTCCGGGCTGTGAGGGGCACAGTAGCAGCCCTGGCAGTAGGAGAGGGACACCGGGGTGCTTGGATGAGGACCCCGCCTGTACTGAGCTCAAAGCCCACATCCACGTCATCCACGTCGAGGAACAGCAATCCAGGCGGAAGGAACAGCCTACGTGAACACAGAGGCCCAAACAGCCGGTCATGCTTGAGCACGGTAGACGGGCTCCTAGCTACCAACTGTATGTGGGGTTTGTTTTTTCTGGAAATCACACGTCCCATGGAGTATAAAAGGGGAGAGCTGAGAGACAGGGACGCTAGGGGAAAACAAGATTTCAACCAATCCACTTAAAAGTTTTTTGCGGATGCAGAAATTGGAGAGACAGTCTTGTTGGCTCCGCTGACAGTCTTTCCTTCTGTAGAGATGGCCTCGTTCGGGTATTTTAGGACTTCTGTTCCCAGCTGGCGCTCAACGCCATGGAGATATGCAAAGATGACAACTGTAAAGAGAAGAAAAATGCATCTTCTGGTTGATTTTTATATTTTAAACACATTGAGCATCTCTGGTGTTTGAAGAGTGCTTTTAATAGAGCGCAGACCCCGCCCGTCAATGGTGAGGGACAGATTTAGGGACTGGGGCTCAGACATCCGGTGCCAACTCGCTCACAGGGATCCAAGTGTGAGAATCAAGTTGTCATCTGATGTGTAGAGTTGGCAAAGGCTCAGCGCGCCTCGGAGCTGGCGCCGGGGGCCCGGGCTTTCGCTGCAGGTGCACCCGTGACGGGCTCCCTTTGCCCTGGCCGCGGCGTCCGTCACGGGCTCCAAGTCCCTGGCCCCCCATCCGCCAGCTCCTCCCGGGCAGAGTCGACAGACGGTTTGACCGCTTACGAGTCACAGAAGGTCCGTGCTGGGTGGACTGCCAGGACCCCTGGGCCGAGACCTCCCCGTTCTGAGCTGAAGAGGGGCTTCCCCCACGGGCCCAGCGATACGGGCAGAACTGGAATCAGAACCGGGTGCCCGGCTCCGTTCAGTGGATCTTTTCTCCCCACCTGGCGTGCCGCCCGCTGGCCCTGCCCTGTCTACCCCACCTGCTTCCAGACCAGTCCATGGCCTTCCTCTTAAATATCCCCCTGCTGTCCTTGGTGTCACCTCTCCGTAGCGCCGGCTCTCCCCGTTTGCTGAGGAGACGTGTGTGTTCTGCTGCTCACTGAGCCTCGAACAAGTATAAGAAACCGTAGAGACGGTTTGCTACGAAACGCCCACTTGGGAGAGCTGGATCCTGAGGCTGGGAGGAGCCAGGTGCCTCGCCCGGGTCACACAGCTGAGCAGCTAAGCCAGGACCCTGCCGGGGCCCTCAGATGCCCCACCGGGCGTCTCTCCGTAGGTGTGTGGGCAGCAGACGAGAGCAGAGTCCCCGGAGCACAGCAGGTGCTCCACCTGAAGGGAAGAGGGGCCCCAGGACCCAGGCCAGGGCGTTACAGACCAGGTGCTCAACGGACACCGAGGGAGGAGAATGACGGTAGAGGAAATGTGGCCAGCGAAGGGTCTATGCGGTCCTCCTGGGTCCTGTGTGTCCGGGCTTTGGGACAGAGGGAGGACAGGGGAAGTATGGGCCCCAGACATGGTCCATCCCACAGGCACGCCCAGTGACTTGTCAGGAAGCATGTTCCGGAAGAGGAGAACACGGATGACCAGGGCACAGCCCGTTGACAGTAAAGAAAGCAGTGTGTAGAAGTAGGGGCAGAGGCCCAGTGGGGTAGGTCAAGGTCAGGAGACCAGCCTCATTCTTGTTTGGGAAGACACAGCCTCCAAGGGCACTGCCAGGCGTGGTGCATGGAAGGTATGGGCAGATGGCTCTCAGAAAAAAGAAAATCCCTCTAACAATGAAAGATGTCGCTCCCTTAGCAATTATTAGGCGCTGATCATATGCCAAACTCCAAGCTAAGGAAAGGCAGCACAGCTCCGCTTTTGGGGTGTCACTGCCCACGGGGGGAGACAGCTGCAGAGCAGGGCAGCAGGCGGGATGAGAGAGGAAAGCAGGGGGCGCCAGGGAGCACAGGGGAGGCAGGGCTGGGTGTCCCAGCGAGGGAGGCCAGGCTGGGACAGGGGCCAGAGGCTGGAGAGCACTGCCAGCAGCGCAGTGGCCGTCCCCAAAGGTGGCGAGCGTGGAGGGCCTGGAGGTCCGGCTGTCAGGGACGTCCGTGGCGGTGGGTAAGGCTGGATCCTCTGACCAACGAACGTGCCACCCTGGTCTGAAAATGCTCGTTCTGCAGTGAAGGGTTGCAACGTGGTCGCAGGGAGGGGCTGGGCCCGAACGCTACGGGAGAGGGAGACCCACGGTGCAGAGCCATGGGCGCCCGAGGACCTGACCTCCACCCGTTTCAGACATCAGCCCCCGCTCAGGCGGTCCCGCATTCGGGACCTCCCAGGACGGACACTGCACGTCTGGCCTGGATCCACGGTGCTGAGGCCACGTGAGGCGGGGGGGAGGGACCTCCCTGCGGTGGCCTGGGGAGGCCGGCTGGCTGAGGGGACATGGCCACCAGGGGGCGGTCGCCAGTGTAGACAGTACCGCTGCTCCATCCTGTGACCTGTACTTAAGCTTCCGAAGGTCCTCCTCCCTCCACCTCCACCCCGTCCCGCTCCAGTAAGGACCTCGTTGCAAAGGGTGTCAATTACGACACGGGGTCAAGCCAGTTCCGCGGCTGCCCTGCTCAGTGGGAGGGCCAGCGAATCTGTGCCGGGAGCCCTTCCTGGTCCCCCTCGGGGGAAGTGAGGGGGGCACGTATAAGGAAAACACATGGCGTGTGTCCCAAATGGCCCAGTGTTGCAGCCGGGAGGCCAGCATGGACACAGCCCCGTCCTGCTGCGGAGCTGTGGCCGAGCACCACCACTTGGGGGTACAGCCCTCTGCTGGTCCCCAAAACACTTTCTGCCATCTTGTTGGTCCATGACCCCGCCGTCCGTGAATCCTGCGGTCGCTGTTCGGTGAGGTCAGCAGCCTGCCCGGGCTGTGGTCACCTTCCCCATCTGTCTGGGGCCACCCTCACGCCCTCACGGCTCCCCCCAGATCCCACCTGCACCCTTCTCTCTCCAATCTGGGTCTGCCGCTGCCCCAGATCATTCTCCCCTCCGCGTAGCTCCGAGGGCACCAGGCAGGAACTGCAGCTAATGCCCAGGCGCTGGCACACACTGCCCACGAGCGCCTAGAACCAACTATGGGGTCGGGAGGGCCCTTGGGGATACGACAGCCCCCACCTCTCATTTGGTGACTGAGTGAAATGCACGGGCAGGACAAAGGGCCTGCACTCCACTCGCTGTCCAGGGCTTTTACAAATCCACGCCGGCCAGAACTCCTTTGACTAAACCCTTCCGTGGCTCCCTAGTTCTTAGGACAAAATCCAAACTCCCATGACCTGTAAGGAAGGCCTTCGCTGAGCAGGCTCCCGGCTTCCCCTCCAAAACCGAGTTCCTGCTGCACCAGCCTCCTCACCGTCCAGCCCCCCCCCCCCCCCCCCCCCCCCCCCCCCGGGCCCCCCCCCCCCAGAGGGCCCCAAGCCTGGTCCCCTCACTTCCTTCTGACCTTGGTATCACCCTGCGCGCACGGCCGCACCCCCAGACGCCCCGGAGCATCGTAGGCGCTCATGTTTACTGAATAAATGAGTCCAGGAAAAGAAGTGAACCCGCAAGGGCGCAGGACGGGGGACACAGTTGGTGAATGAGCGCTTGGGTCACACGGTCCCGCCGCTGGATTCGCTGCGCGGCCTTCCTCTACGGCTTCATTTCAGGGGATTTACAAACAGCCTGGGAGCAGGTCCTCTGGGGCGGCCGACCGGACACTCCCTTGACTAACTCGGGGTCTGGGGACCCGGGGTAATTTCAGAGACCAACATCAATCCTGGGGTTCCCCCCGGGTCCTAAGGGACCTGGCCCGTTTGGAAATACACGGGCTTTCCAGAAAGCCCCAGCTTTACCGGGTGGAATGGGGTCTGGGATTTTCCTGCCCCTAGGAATCAGGAGAGCAAGCGGCCTCTGGCATTCGCGGTGGTCGAGTGCCATCAGCCGGGCGGGTCTCAGCCCGCGGCCGAGCACGGTGTGAAACCCGGGGCCTCCCCCAGGCAGGCGCCACACACCCCGGCCTCCTTTTCTCGGCCCTCCTTCCAGCCCGTGAGAAACCCAATGGTGAGGGGACAAGTGGCGAGGCGGGGACTCAGCGCCTGGAGTGTCTGGATTGGAGAGGAAGGCCGAACCGGCGTGGGTCGGGGACCCCGTGCGGCCAGCCCCAGGGGCCGGGCTGTCAGCGCGCCCGCCCCAGAAGCCTGCCCCTCCGCAGCCATCAGCGCGCGCTCCACACAAGGCAGGGGACGTGTCTTTATTAAAGATGCAAGCAGGCACAGACAGACCACGTGTGGCACTCAGTAATATCCATACAGTCCTAAAAATAGAAAAATAGAAAAGAAATTTCACAGAGAGCAGCCTCCCTCACGGATACACAGAAAGGCGCTGCCAAGCCCGCCATGCCCCGCCGCGTGCCACCTGCCCGCCTCAAGCTGCTCCTTTACGCGGGCATCGCCGGCGCGTCTGCACCTTTTCCGAGACAGCGACACAGCGCGAGGACCTCACGCGGCGGCGGCCCTCCAGTCACCGCCGGGGGCACTTGCCAGCCACGTGAACCTTCAAGACACCCCCAGTCCTGGCCCTGCTGCCACCGGCCACTCTGTCTCGTGCTTCCCCAGCCACGTGGGCCGGACGACGAAGCGGGGGTCGGGGCGGGGAGGACGTCACTGGCGCTCCCGCAGGGAGATGGGGGGGGGGGCACAGAGGCGACACGGCCACCCAGTCTGAGGGAGTCAGGGCGTTAAGCCTGCAAACTGGTTCTCCCTGGCGGGGAGCCCGGGGTGCACGGAGCAAACTGACGGACTGATGATCGAGTCTGGGGCGTTTACTACCAAGCACCTGCTCGCCAGCAATAAAGAGGGCTCGGCCCCAGGGAGCAAGAGCTGGAGGAACGCAGACTGCGCACGCTCCGCCTCCGCGGCAGGGTCCTCGGTCACCGCGTGACAGCCCGGCGGCTGGCCTCACGGCACAGGGTCCCGCAAGGAATGTTCTGCTGGTTCTGTGCACTGCCCGCTGGGAATCTCTGGCGGAGCGGGCATCCTCCCTGCGGACGCCTCGCGGCCGGGCTCTGCTTGGTCTCAGGAAGGTCACAGAGAACTGAACTCATCAAAAGGAACAAGCCCCCTCCCCCCCACTTACACCCAACTCATCCTGCGTCTTCACCTCCGAACCCGGGGAGGGCAGAGCGGCTGCACCGTACAGAACAGAACTACAAAAATAAAGGGTCAACCCTGAGATCGCTCTACCGTTCGGGCGTGGCTCGCTCCTGAGTACCCTCGGAAATGAACTTCTATTTGGTTTACTGACATTTATTTAGATTTCCAAGTGAAAAGCTCTATAAAATACAATAAATAATGTGGGGTTGTAAAAGGCAGACATTCTTGCTGCGTATGTTACAGACTTTATACTTATCATACAGGCCGTCGGAACCGCCATCTTTGTCACGTTTGTCATCGGACACAGAGAGACTTCAGATCCCAGAGGCGAGACCACTGCTCCGGACCGGAAGCAGGACCCCCTCCTCCTCCTCCGGCGTCTCCACCGCCTCCCTCCCTCCCCCGGGCCTCGCGCTGCTTCCGGAGCTGGTCCAGCAAGGAACAAATGAGTGCATACGGGACGTTTAGCTAGTAGAGTGTCTGGGGACTGTGAGCATGCAAGTTTGCCGTTGCTGTTACTATAAATAAAAGTCAAACGCGAGGTCACACTTCCCCATCTTCTGTTTGTACACCAGATCGAACTTCTCGTTCATGGAGACGGTGAAGATGTCCTTCCACAGCCCGACTCTTCCTGAAACAGACAAGAGCAGAATGTGCTGAACTCACTCGCTGTTGGGCCAGACACCAAACCAAAGGGAGCCGTGGAAAGGGTTCTGGAAGGTTCCAGATCTCTCTCTGGACCCCTGTGAACTTGGCCTAGCGGGGGCAGGACAGGCCACTTGGACTACAAACACGGTGAACCCACGTCCCTGAGGCTGGTCATCCTGGAGCCCCTCCAGCTGGGTGGGCCCCCCGGGCACGGATGTGCAGGGCTGAGGCTCACCAGGCAGGCCTCTCTGCTCCCGGGCGCAGAGCGGGTCTGCCGCCCCAGGCACCGTGTGGACGTGGGCCCCCCCGTGGGCCCGCGACTCACTCACAACTCAACAGCTCCGCCAAGGCGGCATCTGCTGGTCGAGAATTTAAAAAGGAAAAAAATAAAAAAATCCTCCAAACAGACAATGTTTTATGATGAGTACGCAGCCTCCTGGCTGGGTCAAGGGTGAAATTCTGAGAAGGCCACCTTGCAACCTTGGAGAGGAATTTAAAGGCGACTGTCAACACGCTTTCACAACTAGATGCTGAGTGGGGGGCCTGGGGGGCCCAGTCGGTTGAGCATCTGACTTTGGGCTTCGGTTGTGATGTTGCAGTTCGTGGGTTCGAGCCCCCCATGTCGGGCTCTGTGCTGACAGCTCAGAGCCTGGAGCCTGCTTCCGATTCTGTGTCTCCCCCTCTCTCTGCCCTCCCCCACTCATTCTCTCTCTCTCAAAATTAAGTAAACATTAAAAAATTAAAAAAATTAAAAACCAAACAACTAGATGCTGAGTGTGTACTTTGCCGACTCAGGTGATCCCGGCCGCTCCTCAAAGCTCTGGCTCGGGGTGGGGGCTCGGTCAAAACACGGGACCTTTCCAGACCTTTCCTGGCAGGCGTGCAGGGGTGTGGGGCCCGCAGACTAATGAGCAGGCACGGGCTACCCGTTCACTCATAAAGGCTTTGGGGGGGGAGGGGGAAGAGAGCTCAAAATGCCTCCCCGAAGCCGCTGAACCCACTTCCCTTGTTAACTACCAACCCCTCTGTTGGTCTGGTCAAACGTGAACGGTGACCATGAGGGGGTCAGGAGGGGGGAGGCTCGGAGCCCCGCCTCCAGGAGCTGTGAAGGCCACAGGTAGGTAGGTAGCAGCCTCGAGGCACAGAAAGGCTCCTGGGGAATTCCTTTCCGTCACCATCTCCGGATGTGAGCTCCGTTAGGTTAGCTCCGTTGTGACGGAGGCCCGGCCTGGCAGGACCTCAGGGCTGGAGGGCAAGCCCGGAAAGGCTGAGCCCACAGCCGGAGGGGACAAGGGTTTTCTCGTCGGTAACGCAAAATCCTACGTGCGTGCTGGCGAGGCGGGGAATAAAAACAGGAGAGGCTGTTCTCGCTACCCTCTAGTGATACCGAAGGGACAAACTTAGAAGCTTCGAGACCGGCCACACTAAATATATTTTTCCACGATTATTTTTCTCAGCTGAGGCAGCTGAGCGCTCGTGAGGAGTCACCCACCTGCTGCAGGGTTGGGAACCAAGACAGTGCACTACTTGCTGTGACAGGACTCACAGCCGAGCAGCGCAGCCGGCTGCTCGGGCCCTACGCTCTCCCCAACGCAAGGAGGTCTTCTGAGCAAAGAGGCAATGTGCTAAAAGAAAACAAAATCAAAGAACTGAAATAAAGCGAAACCAAGGTAAACAATGATAAAGCAAACACATCGGAAGGAGCATATGGGCACGCAGTATGTTCTCGACACTTCGTTACCACGCAAACGAACCAAAAGGGGGATTTTGGAGAAGGTCACATCCAAGGATAACAAAACACAGCAAAAGCAAAACTAAAAAAGAGCAAATAAATTTTAAATAATAAATATTTGTGAAGATGCAGCCAGGAAATAATTTGCGAGGTTCTGCGGCTTCAGTCAATGGCTCTGCCTTCACGGGAGGGCACGCTCCACCTGACCGCCCCCCGCGCCCCGGGCTAGGCGCAGGGCACCAGCCCGGGGAGCGCAAGGCCCGCCCGACGCCACCGCTCCCCGAGGGACCGGCACCAGCCCAGACCCGCACCTGCAGGCCGGCCCCGCGGACGCCGTCCCTGCGGACGCTCCGAGTTCACACAGCTGGGAACCAGAGGCAGGTCCGCGGCGCCAAGTGTCACGGGCAATTCACACGTGCCCGAGAGGGTGGCTGACGTGGCCACGGCCACCCCCGGGGGGAGCGTCGGGCATGTTAGTGCCCGAGTTCGGCACAATCGGGGGGTTTCACACATCAAGTATCATATCGTGTATCCTCAAGGACTGACAGCACCCCGGGAGAGGGCTCGGGCGGGGACTGTGTCCTCTGCCTCAAGGTGCTTTGTGCCCGAGGGCCAGCTCTGTGCCAGGAGCGAGCGCCAGCCTCCCCGGTAGAAGCCGCACGGCCCCAGCACCCACCCTGGGCACGGAGGGGTCCATCTGCATGCCCCGTGCCTCAAAACTTGACAGCCCCAAACCCATCCCAGGCTCTGATGGGCGCCTGCCTGAAACGTCTGCCCACAAGCCGGCGACATCCCGGCCTTCACCCCGTGACCTAAGCGGCCACCGGCACGGCAGAAGCCACTGAAGGACCCCGCATGGCTCCGTGAACAGCAGCCAGCTTCCGGATGACCTTCTTGCCCTCATGGAGCAGGGGGCTCTGCAGAAACGAGGCCCAGGGCAGAGAACACGGGCGTGGGGGCGCGGGGGAGGGCGGGGCGCGTACCCCGGCCCACGGGCAGGGCCTCGGCGTTGCAGCACTGGTCCACCAGCTGGTGGCAGTGCTCGCTCAGGGCCTCCAGCTGCGCCTTGTCACAGGACACCCCCAGGAACCTGGCCAGCTGCTCCACCATCGTCACCAGGTCCTGGAACACAGAAGCAGAGAGCAGGGGCCCGTCAGACGCAGCGCCGCTGCCGACCGAGCTCGGGGCTGGTCACTCGCCAGGCGCCCTGTTCACACTTCCTGACTCAGTCCTCCAGCCAAACCTGACGCTGGCCTTGTCTGGAAATAAAGCCCGGCTGGGAAACTGCCCGGGCGCCGGGCTCTCAGGGGCAGAGCTGGAATGCAAACCCCAGTTCTCCAGGGCTCTGGGGCCGACGGAGGCCCTGGCGTCGCGGCGGGCATTTTAAAACAGCGGCGAGACAGGAAAACTCCACTCAGAACCGTTCTAGGACCCGGCGCAGCTCGCTCTCTCCTGCCCCTTCCTTCCGTGCACTCAGCTGGGAGCAGCCGGGAGGACAAGGTGGCGCCCAGGGACCCCAGACAGGCCCGGGGCCAGCGCCCCTCGCCAGGCGGGAGGAGCCGGCTTGCAGGGAGACTGTTACACTCGACGTGATGGACACAAAGCCATCTCTGGCCCCGACGTGCCTCGCGTCTGGGGAGCGGGAGCGTCAGCCACACGGCCTGCGTCTCCGGAGGGGCACCCCCCTGCTCGCCACACACAGCCCCTCCCCACTGTCCCCCTGGGAAATACCGAGGCCCCTCAGATCCTCAATCTGTGCGTGGCCAAACGTGCCCAGAACCCTGACCCGTCACCGGGCAGTCTCCAAACTCTGCCAGCGCCCAGGTCCCGAGTCAGGAAGCCGCTGGAGGCTGTTGCCTCGCAGGTTTATGACCAATCGGCACATTAGAGACGCCCTACAGTGAAGAAGCCCCTCTCGTTTCTTTGACGCGGAATTTCACAAACCTTAACGAAAGAAAAGGTCCTGGGAAGGCTGGATCGAGGGTCAGCTGCTCTGGGCACTCCCGCCGTAATCACGACCGGGCCCTGCGTCCTGCCCCCACGCTGGGCCCCAGCCGGGGCTCCGACCAGGCAGGGGCTCCGACGCTCGGCTCCAAGGCCTGTGCGCAGGGCTCTGCCAGGGCCGGGAGCGAAAGAGACGCAAGAAGGAAAAGGACTAGAAAGAGCTCCCCTCGCTTCCCCTGCCAGCCAGGATCTCTAATTAAAAGGAAAAAAGCAGCGACAGATAATAGAGATACTGGGCCCTCGGAGGAGACGCCACCGGAGAGGGACCCAACAGAATCCCAGTGGAGGCGACATCCCCCGGGGGAGGGAGGCTCACGTGCCCGTGGGCACCTGGCCACCTACTGCGAGCCTTCGCCCCGGCTAGGAGGCCAGGCTGTGCGGGCGGGCAGTGTCCCCGCCTCGGGCCAGCCCTGGGTGCCTGGCGGTACTGCCCCAGCTCATGCCCCATCCGTGAATGAGCACGTCTGGTCCGCGGATCTCAGTCAAGACCCCTCACGGGTGGCAGGGAGCACGGCCCACAGGGGACGGCAGGCCTTGTGGGGTGGCACTCTGGGGCTGCTGGCTCGCAGGATGGGGGAGCCCCGGGGGGCACACGGGGCACCCAGAGCCCAGCTGCTGGGGTCTCACCCAAGAGGAGCGCACGCCAGGCCTGGTCACACTCCTGGAGACCGACTGTGTGCGCTTGGGGCTGTTCTTTTGGAGTAAGATGTAAACAATGTGAAGTCCTAAAAATGTGACAGTCACCTCGTCTCTATTAAAGACATCTAGATCTGGGCGCCTGGGGGGCTCAGTTGTCAAGCGCCAGACTTCAGCTCGGGTCATGATCTCCCGGTGTGTGGGTTCAAGCCCCGCGTCAGGCTCTGTGCTGACGGCTCGGAGCCTGGAGCCTGTCTTTGGATTCTGTATCTCCCTCTCTCTGCCCTTCCTCAGCTTGCGCGCGCGCTCTCTCTCTCAAAAATAAATAAACATTAAAAAAAACTTTCTTAAATAAATAAAAATAAAGACATCCAGACCCTTACTGTGGTTTCCAAAAAAAGCATAAACAACTAGAAGTTAGGACGTTGGCCGCAGTAAACGCCGTGTGGCCCCTCTGGCATCAGGAGTTCGAGTCCCGGCTGAGTCGGGCGCGGGCGGGGCAATGGGGTCCGAGCATCCTGCTGAGGAGCCCGTTCGGGCACCACCAGGGACCGTCCCCTGTCAGGGCCTGGAGCGAAGCCAGAGTAGCCAGGCACAGGGCTGTGGTTTAGCTAGAAGTTTCTGTAAACAGGGCACCCCCTCCGTCGTGGCGCAGTAACTGAAACCACGGTCAGGCTACCCCTCGCTGAGTCACCTGAAGCTCCGGGAAGCCGGCGGGGACCGCACGCGTGTGCGCACAGGCCCGGGGCACGGGTGGGCCTACAACACTCAGTGTGGCCGGCATGCCCGGTGCCCCCCCCCGCCAGGTCGGCGCCCCGGGAAAAAGGGAGCTTACGTCCTCCAAGGCGGGAACGTTGGCAGGACGGGGTTCGTGCCCACTCCGGATGGAAACGACCGGAGCGCCCCGCGACCCTGAATGGCTGCGAGGGGAAACCGCGTGACGAGACCCAGCCCGCCCCACGCCGCGCCGAGGAGCCTGGAGACATGGCGCGGAGCACATGAAGGCGGACGCCGGCGTGCTCGCCCCAGGAGCCCGTTCATGGGAGGCTCCAGAACAAGCAGAATCGACCGGAGCCAACAGGGCTCAGAAGAGTGGTTGCCTCCGGGCAGTGGAGGCGCTGACTGGAAAAAGCTAGAATGTTCTGGATCTCGATCTGGGGACGATTACACAGATGTATGTGTGTAAAAACACCTATCGAGCTGCAGACCGGTGACTTGCGTACTTGACCGTGTGTGCTACACGTCCCTGAAACGCGAGAAGAACATGACGCGTTTGCCGGGCGCTGCTGACCTCCCGCGTCAGGCCCCGCTCGAAGGCGACGCCGCCTAGGATCTTCCCATGACCCTGTGACAGAGGAGCCGTCTCACCCCCTGGCTTGTGGGGCCCGGAAAGGCCCCGACCGGAGCGGTCCCGTGCCCACCCCCAGGTCGGCGCCAGGGACAGGAGGGCCACGGCTCCGCGGAGGCCCCTGCTGGGGCGGCAGCCATCCGTGTGCCCCTGGGCCTGGGAGGGCCGTGGTGGCCTTGCTCACATCTGACGGTCAGGCAGAGCTGGCGGCTGGGCCACCACTCCCTCCCCCAGCATCGCCTGTGCGACACGCGGGCATCCCACGGGCACTCCCCGGGGCCGGCCCAGCACGTGAGCCTCCCCGCTCCCGGGAGCAGTGTGCCCGTCCAGGCCTCCGAATTCACGGGGGCCGGCCCGGAGTCAGCGTGGGAGGCTGCAGGAGGGCACGCACACTGGGGGCAGGACTCGCCAGGGCCCCACGCCACTGGTACCCCTTCCTGAGCTCGGGTCACGTGGCCTCCTGCTCATGGCATCCCTGCTGCCTGGCCCTGTGGTCCCCTCAAATTCAACACGGCCAAAAGCAAGCTCCCCGTCTTCACACAGAGCCTGCTCCTCCTTCCGTGTTTCCTGTCAGCTCTCTGCAGGATCAAGGCCAAGCTCCACCCCGTGCCCTGCCTATCCTGCCCAGTGGCACAGAGTCCCCTCCCCATGCCTGTCCCCATCCCCGCCACCAGGAGCCACATGGACTCTCCATGTGAACTCCTTTGCCAGAGCCGGGGCCTTGGTCAGGACGCCAGGCTGCTCTGCCCGGTGCCACCCTCCCGGGCCTGCTCGCTCGCTGTCCCCTTGGGGAGCCTGAGGCAGGCCCTGCTCACCTGCCCCACGCAAGCCCCTCCCCCCCTGGGCCTCTGACTTAACAAGGAGGAAGGGCTTCTACCTCGAAGACCACGTTTCAACCCACAGATGTTTCCCGAGAACCTGTCACGCATCCAGCACAGACGCAGAAGCAGAAACAGGCACCAAAACCCCCGCCTGGTGGCACTTACTCTGGTAGAGGGGACAGTGAGCAAATCATGGACGAAGATGATAAAACACAGGGCACAACGGCGGATGCCACGGACACCACGGAGGTGGGAAAGGGCTGCGCTGGGAAGGGGAGGGGCCGGTTCAAGCGGGGACCAGGGGGAGTGTCACCGACGGGAACAGAGACCCGAGAGAAGAGAGGGAGCGACCCATGTGGACAGGAGAGAACGTTCCAGGCAGGACCACGGCAAACAAAGACCCTGGAACAGAAGCCGGCCCCACAGGTGGAAGGAACAGCAAGCAGCCAGACGCCCGGGCACCAGGCCACCGAGTGAGCCCTGACCTGTGCCCAGAGCGACAGGCGGCCAGAGGGGCACAATCTGACCCCGCGCCACTGGAGCCACCGCTGTGCTGCAGTCACACAGCACGTGGGCCTGGGGGACACGGGGGGCTGCCCAGAGGCCACAGGATTGGGAAGAGGGACGCAGAGTCTGAGGGAAGTCAGAAGTGGAAGATGCCTCACGACTTTTGCCTCGGGGACACAGAAGGAGCTGGCCGCCTGGGTCTCACACGGAGGATCTGAGGGGAAGCGGGCATTCAGGGAGGAAGGTGCGGGTGCGGCCAGGGGACAGCGAGGGCGGGGAGGGTCCACGTCTGGCCTGTGGTCACCAGGGAAGGGAGCAAAGACGCGGGGAGATGGGAGCCCGGCCTGAGGCTCGAGGCCCGGGCGCGCCACCACCGAGCACCCGAGGAGACCAGGGTGCGGGACCACGTGGCGTCCCCAGTGCCAGGGGCAGGGGGCGATCACCTGCCACCTGCTGCCAGGAGGCCGGGCGGGATGACGTGGACGGAGACCACGGGACGGAGCCACGTGGAGGCCACGGGCGGCCCTGACAGAGCAGCTTGGGGTTCGGGGTGAGCCCGGCCAGAGCGGGCTCAGGAGGGGACAACTGTGCGGGGCCTGCAGCAAAGAGGCGGCGAGGAGCCGGAGAGGGAGGGGCTCGGGGAGGGCTTGCCTTTCTCTGTCCCAAAAAAGGGGAAGCGTCCAAATGTCCCTCCAGAGATGATACAGCCCCGGCAGAGAGGAGAAAGCGTTCTAGAGTAAGTGAGCCAACACACGTGCAGGGGCCCTCGATAAAGGTCAGCACCAGTGAGGCCACGAACATGCTAATGGCGGTGACGGTGCGATGTGTGACCTGTCGGGGCCCCCTTCAGGACGGCGAGCCCTCCGGGGCACTAGCACGTCTGACCTTCAACTGTTCCGAGACCACGGCCGAGCCGGGAACGCTCAGTAACAAGCACCTCACGCCATCTGCTCCCCCTCGCCGCAGCCGCCTGACAGGCGTGTGAGTGCCTCCGCTTGGAGGAGTCCAGGCTCTGCCGTCTCAGCGCCCCCTCCTCCTCGGTCACCTGTGGAGCCCGTCTGGGCGTCGCTCTGCTCCCCCCGTCATGGGGCTTTCTGGACCCCCCACGCCACCCAACCCAGAAACCGTCCTTGGGGCGAGCAGGGGCAAGGTCCCGTGTGCCAGCACGGCCCGGAGACTGGCTGGGTGAATTCTGGACTCGGGAGTCCCTTCCCCCAGAAGCTGGGGGTCTCGGGGAGGCCCGGCAGCCTGCCCCGGTCACGCCCGCCGCAGCGGTCCCAGGAGCCGCGGGGCAGAAGGCGCCGAGCCCCGACGGCTGCGCCCCCAGCACTCACCCGGTGCATGTCTTCGTACTTGAGGAAAAGCACGTTGGAGTCCATGCGGTGCTCCCAGAACTCCTGCACGTGCTCAAACCAGGAGCCGTAGCCCACTGCGGAGACAAGGGGACAGGTGAGTCACGGCCCCGGGGGAACGAACGTGCGCAGGCGGGGTGGCCAGGCCCCCTGCCTTCTGGGGCTCCGCTCTTCCTGCCCAGCAGCTGTGGTTCGGGAGGGAAGAGCAAGCTTTCGGCTCCGGGGGAGGCCCGCAGGGGAGCCCCTTCTGCAGCCCCAGACCCCCAGCGCCGTGTGCAAGTCTCTCCTGCCAACCGCCCTCAGCCCCGCCCCGCCCCCACCTCCAGGACGCCTTGACCTGACCACCAGGGGCAAAGGCCTCTGCTCACCCGGTGAAGGATGCTAACTGGCTGCCACAAGTTTCTATTTACCACTCGGTCACCGGGAAGAGAGCCATGCCCGGTGGGACTGAGACACAGGGCCGGCCGGTCCTGCCGGTGGGGGCAGGAGGAGGCGCGGGCGGCTCTAAGATCCGAGGCTGAGGCCCTGCCAGGCGACAGAGGCCCAGGCACAATGCCAGGCAGCACCAGGAAGTCGCAGGGGTGAAGAGAGGCGGTGGGTGCTGGCATGCGAGGCTCACACCCACACCACAGCCCCTGCACCTCCCACAGCCCTTGGGGATTTGGTTGGGGGTTGGGGCCACATGGGCAGGGGGGAGGTGTGCCAATCCGTGCAGTCAGGCTGTTCCGAAATGTTCTGCATGACAGCCAGGGACCCTCCCCATTCCCTCCCCAAGGGGAGTCTGCCAAGGCAGCTTCCATGCTAAATGGAGGGCAGCCCCAGCCAGAGAACTGCCCGGTCCTGCCAGGCTCCGGGGAGCAGCCCGCCGGGCGCTGGCCACGCTCCCCCCAGGGGACCATCGTCTCACCGACACTGGGCCCGCAGATCCTGCTTCAGGGTCTTGGGCTCAAGGAGCTCCCAGCCTGGTGGGAGTGACCAAGGAGACCGGCGGCCAGGATACGAGTGACCGACGCTGGGAGGGAGGCACCGTGACAGAGGAGGCCCCGACCCGCAGGGGACGGACCCGGAAAGGTGCGGAAGGGCTGTGGATGGACTTACAGGCGTAGGACAGGAGGGCTATCCGGGTGGCTCGTAGCAGAGTGACAAGGTCAGACAGAAGAGGGGGGCACAGTGCAAGGGACAAGGACACCGCCTCCGGGTGAGGCGGCCGGGCCTCTCCAACCCCGCGCTGGCAGTGTGACCTGGGCAGGCCACTCTGCCTTTCTGAGCCTCCTCCTCCACAAGCGAAGGGACAGCAGGACCTACAGGGCAGCCAGCAGCCAGCGTGGCGATGACACACGTGTCATGCTTGGGGCCCCAGGGCCTGCTGGGGGGAGCACCGCTCTGTTCCCTCTGGTGGGACGCGTACGCGGTCCTGCTCGGACTGGGACTGCCGAGGGCACGGAGGCCAGGGGGTGGCAGGGGACTGCTCCTGTCCCTGTCAGAGTCCCACCTCAAGCAGAGAACGTAGCCTTCTCCCCCTCAAGTTGCAGAGAACCTCTGGAGTTCGGTGCGGGACAGAGGCTGGGACCCGTCCCTGCAGCGCCCAGCCAGCCTGGGCCTCCATGTCAGCCTGCCATCTCGCCAGCAGGTGGCAGCACAGCCCAAAGAGCGCCCTGAGGGAGCTGGAGTGGGTCAGCGGTGGCGGAGCGGCCGCCTGAAGGACCGGATCCCGGCAGAAGGGCCCTTTGGGGGCCCACCACACCCCAGCCCCAGGGGCTCTAGTGGGGGGCGGGGAGGCGGGGGAGAGATTACAGAACAAACCAAACATGCATTCAGCCAGAAGGCCTTGTTAGGGACCCGCCATGGTTACATCCCAGCCACTAGGACCTCGGCCTCCTCACCTCAGAGATCTAGTTGCTCGGCCCGGCGGGGGGCCCCCGGCACGCCTCTCACGGCCAGCCCGGCACACCCCACTCACCCCTACACAGCAGGCCGGCCCCCGCTTGAGAGGACGAGACCGAGTCCAGAGAAGGGAGCGAGGCCGACTCACCAACAGGCTAATAAGCACGGGGCCCCCGAGAGGAGACCCCACCTCCCAGGGCAGTGCCCGAGCTGGCACCCAGTCCAGGTGACCCGAGGCCGGGGACACAGCAGCCATGAACAGAGAGTAAGAAAATCTGTCATCCCAAGGGGCTGCGTGAGGGAAACTTGCAAGACAGCTAAGCGATGCCCATGGGGGATGATGTGGGGACTGAACAAGAGGGGTGACATGGGGACGGTGAGGACAGTGGCCACTGCGCTAAAGAACACAGGTGGCAGAGACAGTGGGGGATGGGGACGGGGTCACTCGCACGGCGTCGATGATCACAAGGACAAGCACGTGCCTGTGTCTCTCCGAGCCCTGGTTGGCAGGTGCAGAGAGGGGACAGACCTTGCCGGCGGGGACACTGCTCTCCCCACTCGGGATGTGCCACCCTGGGAAGGAAGGGCCGCCCGGGCACCGCTCTGCCTCTCCCCACCGGGTCCCCTCTGTTCCTGGAGGCCGACGTGCTCATCCAAGCAGCTCCTCTGGGAGCACAGCAGCTCGCTCTGCCCCCTCTGGGGGGTGACCCCGCCCCCGGGACAGCTCCCACGCTCCCGTCACCTGGCGTGTGGCCCCTGGCACCCCCACCCCGAGGGCACAGGTCACGGCGCCAGCACGCGGGGCCCCAGCAGCGGGTCCTCCAAGGTCACTATTAGTAAGCGGTGCCTGGCCACGGTGCCTCTGCACCTTATTCTTCAAATCCTGCAGAACCTCAGACACAGAAGTGAGCGCAGGGCCCGAGGCCCCAGGTGCGATGCGCTGGCTGCCAGCTTGGGGGCGGGGCTACGTGCACGTGGCGGGGGGCGCCGGTGGGATCCAGCAAGCGTGTGTGGCCCTGAACTTCAGCGCTGGGCAGTGCCGTGACCTTTAAACACGGAGACGACTGCACTGGGGAACCTTTTAACTGCTCCGGCCGGAGCAGGAGGCCACTTTAAGGCCGACACCAGGTGGCACCTGAAGTCGGTGGACCCCTGTTTACGGGGCACTGTCGCCAGGCAGGGGGCTGTTTCTCTAGAGGCAGTGAACACGCTGGGACTTGAGGACGCGGTTTGGAAGCCACAGTAACAGGTTGCTCCAAATGCCTGAAGGACCGTAAGGCCCTGAGCCAGACAGCGGGCAGGCTGGGGGCAAGGGGCCTGGGCAGAGGGTCTTCCACGGCTTTGGGGCGGGTGCCGTGGCCTCCTCCCCCGGGCCCACCCCCCAGCAGAGCTGGAGCAGATTCCGAGCAGCTCCAGGCTCCGGGATCCTAGCACTGAGGGCACCGTGCAGGCCGCTGCACCCAAGAGGGGCCGGCCTTCCAAGAGGCTTGGGAGGGAGCTCCAGTTCCGCTGCCCGGGGTGGTTCTGGAACACTCCGATCCCAATCTCCCCCGCGCACCTCACCCTGGCCTTGCCCCATAATCTCAGCACACAACCTCCGACTGGGCTGCACAAGCGGACGGCGAGGCTGAGCACAGAGACATGAGATGGCGAATAAGATAAAACAGGAAGTGTATTTTCAGACTCGGATATGGAATCATCTGGGCCTGGATTTAACTCAAGTACTAATACGGCCCGTCTCCAGGCTTCCGGGTGCAAACCCTCACTGCACCCCTGCTCGCAGTCCAGAAGGTCCTCAGAGAGGCCACGGGTGACAACAGGAAAACCACCTGGGGCAGGGGCTGCCAACTCCATGGCCAAGGGCCCTGTGCAGTGGGTGTGACCTGGTCTCTCCTGCCCCGGGGAGGGGAGACGTGGAAGGGCCCTGGCAGACTCAGCCCCCTGCTCACCTCCACCCCTGCACGAGCTTGCGCAGAGCACTGCCTGCCCCTCACTCAAAGCCAGCCCCACCCCAGTCACCCAGCCCGGAGCCGGGGGCCCCCCTGCCTGCCCCTGCTGAACGCCCACGGGACTCTCACACAAGCCATGGTCCCCACTCAGGCCTCTGTCCCCACAGCAGAACTCTCTGGGCCTCCGTCTGTACTGTTCAAAATCCCGGCCGGAAGAGGAATCAGGGAGACCTCAGAACCCCGACGACGTGGGTGAGAGAGACGGGGTTCTGAGCTGGAGCCCAGTCCGCCGCACCCTAGCCCCGCCCCTCCACCCGTCGGCAGGAAGGCAGGCCCAGCCTGCGTGGCTCTGGTGGGACCCGGGGGCGAGCGGGCACAGCACAGCATGGGCACCGCCGATGGCGCGGGCTGGCACACTTACGCTTGTCGTTCATGAATCTCCGGCAGAACTCCTGGAAGGTGCCCCGGTAGCTCATGGTGCGCAGGGAGCGATGGAACTGGTAGTAGGACACCACCAGGTCCTTGGGGTTCCGGGCCATGTATATGACCTACGGCGGGAGCGAGGGGCGGCTCAGTCGCCGCCCCTCGGAACCACTGCACGCAGACACCCCCTCCGCGGCCCTGAGGGCAGCCCCGCTCCAGCAGAGGGCACTGTCCTCCCTGCGACGCCGGCTGTGTCACATTTCCGTCCTACACCCTGACTTCAAAGGGACTGGAGGACAGAAGCAGGCCGGTCCTGACACTGCTGGTGAGAAGCGAGCACGCCGTGAAAGTGAGGAAGTCAGAGGCCGTGGACGCGGCCGCGGACCCTCCCTCCCTCGAGCAGAGGCTGGCTGAGGCCGGGCAAGCCCACGGGCAAGCCAAAATCAGAAACGTGGATAAAACGCTAGGACGGGAGCTCAAAGACGGCCTCCAGAGCGGCACACCACGCCTGGGCCCCTAGGAACTTAGGACGGGGGCCCTGAGCCCTGTGGGGCGGTTTCCGCCGCCTGGAGCTCCGCACGGGGAGGGGGCAGTAGGGTTACCTTCGAGTCGCCATTGTGGAGATCGGAGGGCAGGAAGCGGTACGGGAGGTGGCTTTTGATGAGGCGGGGAGACGTCAGCTCCTGCAGACGGTCACAGGGAGAAGCGTTCAGAGGACACGCGGCTGCTCACCCGCCTCAGGGCCTTTCTAACGGTCAGGACCAGCAGTGTCCCCGACAAACTTCACACTGACATCTGGCCACCCTCCAGACTGGACAAGACATGCTCCGTGTCCTCGGGCACCCACAGCGTAAGCCCAGCTACCACGGGCACAGGGTCTGCTCGGAGGGCCTGCCCGGGCCGTGGAGGGCAGCGAGGCGCCCAGGGGCACCTGCTGAATCAATCACATCAGCATCGGGCCTTCCTGCCGCTCCTGGAACGTGCCAGGCCCACGCTCACTGCCGCCCGTCCCAGCGCGCCCGCCTGTCTCCTCTTTCCAGCCCTTGCTCGGCCGTCCCCGAGAGGCCTGCCGTCCTGTGTCCTGTCCCAGCCCGCGCCCTGCACAGCACTGGTCACCACACAGCCCGGGCCTCCCGCTCTTCCCCCTGCCCGCCTCCCTCGCTGGAGCGCCAGTCCTTGGGGGTCACGACCGCCTTGTCTGCCTTGTCCTCGGCGCCACCCCAGGGTCCATGGCAGTGACCCGCCGGTGGGGGGGCGCCCGGGACAGTGCTACCGAAGGGCTCCACGGAGGAGTCGACACAGGCTGACCCTCCTGGCCACCCGCTGGGGTGCAGCGGAGCGAAACTGGAGGTTGGGGCCAGGAGGACACCGGCTCACGCAGGACTCTGGGACTTTCCTCTGGGAGCAGCGAAAGCGGGGGCGGGGCCTGCTCTCAGAGCTGCACTCCGGGATGCTCGGCTAGAGGGCGGGGGACAGGCAGTCCGCGTGGGCAATGCGGCCTGGGCTAGCGGTGACAGCGACACGGAGGGAGAGAATCTTCCAGCTACATCTGAGCCCTAAGATGGACTGGACTTTGGGATAAGGTTCAGTACATTCCAGATACCAAATACTGCGTGCAAATGCGTCCTTCTCCGCTCCCCCGACAGACAGGGTGCACCACGGCAGGGGCCCCCTGAGCCCCCCAGGAGCACCTGTCACTCGGGGTCCCCAGGGAGCCCGGGCCTGGGCACCGCTGGCCCAGGGAGTACCTTGATGATGTCCAGGCCCGGCTGCGGGTACTCCAGGACCGGGAGCTGCTCGTCGATGTTCATCAAGCCGATCTCATCCGGGTCAGCCCCCTGGCTCACCAGGTACACCACCTCCTGCAGCAAGCTCGTGCCTGGACAGAGAGAAGCGCCCAGGGCGGGGCTCAGAGGAAGCCCAGGGGCCAGCACCCACCCACCTGCCCCAGCCCCCCGCCCCGCAGGCCGCACCTGCCGCCGGAGACCTTACAGGTGGCCACCAAGGAGAGCGCCCCGGCGAGCAGGACACCCAGGCAGGATATGTGACCAAGAGCCCCAGCCAGGACGGGGTCACCCCTGGGAGAAGGGTGGCTCCTGGTGCCTCCTCTGGCCCCTGTGTGTGGACCCCACGCTGCTCAGGCTTGCAGTGCCGGGGCCCCGGTGAGCCAGGGCCACCCCATCACTATCCCAGCGGACCTCTCAGAACAAACAGACACGGAGGGCCAGTGCCTCTCCTCGAGGCCTTGGTCCTTCTATTGGCCTGCTTGCTCCTTCCTCACCTCCCCAGCCTGAAATGCTGACTGCTGTGGACACTGCCCCATACCCCTGCCTGCGCTCCCCAGGCGGCCAGCCTCCTGCCGTCCCCCCACAAGCACCCCCACACCCGTCTGTCCACCCAGGAACACCCACCGCCCATCACCTCCCCGGGAAAGGCTGCCCTCACGGCAAACGGCCAGCCCACCTCTGCCCCCTGCTCGGGCCTTGGCACCCCTGGGGTTCTGCCACCAAGGTGAGCGAAGAGCTGGCCCTTCCGCCCCAGGAGGCACCACCACAGCCCCCCTGGCTCTCTGCTCTGGCCCCTCTCACCCATCAACAAAGCAGAACGAGCATTCATTCCGGCCCGGACGTCAGTGGGCATGCCCGGCCACCCAGGCTCTCGGGCAAAGTCTTAGCGACGGCCCGCAGGCCTGCCCGCGGCACTCTGCACCCCCTGCCCCCACCCTGGCACCTGCCCTCCTGCTCTCTGTCCACCCAGCTCCTGGCAGCTCAGAGCGTGCCAGGCCACCCCCCACCCTGCATCTGCATCTGCTGGTGCCAGTCTGCACCCCTCCTCCCCTCCCGCAGTCCTTCGGGCATGAGGACTCCCTGCCCCGCCACATCTAACGCTCCCACACGGTCTCCACACCGCCCCCACAGCCCAGAACAGTCTGCGCATTCCTTTACAGACCCCCCGCCCCGCCTCCACTGGGAAGACCCGGGCGAGGGCCAGCACACGGCCGTGCAGAGTTCATATCTTCTGAAAGGACAGACAATGCTGGCTGCTGAGTAACCGGAAGAGGACGTCTTAATCAAGGAAGGCTTCCCAGAGGAAGCAGCTTTGGAGCAAAGGCACTGAAGAAAACAGTGTGGTGGCTTTTTAATTCAAACAGAAATAACTTTACGTCTTAACCCACAGGATCCTCCTGCCAACCTGGAAGGTGGGGACCGTCACCCCCACTGACAGATGAGGATCCTGAGGCCAAACTGTGTCCCGGGTCACTCGCCCAGTGTGTGGCGTGCACCCCACTCCTCCTGGTGAGGCCCGCTCACCCGACAGCCCAGGGCACCTGCACCCGGGAGTCCACGCGCTCAGCCATCAGTGTGGGCAGAGTCCCCCAAACAGGCCTCTCCCAGTGACATCTCTGGGGCCTGCTCTTAGTTCCCCTGCGCAGGCAACGACCGCACCTTAACATCGACGAGTCAGTCCCCGCAGCCCCATCGCTGCCTCCGGTAAATACGGAAGCTGGAAGACTGGCCTCGTCAGGGCCCAGGGAGGCCCTGCACCCACCTCCCCACCGGCCCATCCCCAGGGGCCCCTCCAGCCCCTCCACGTCCGCCTCCAGGGCAAGCAGCCCACAGGACGCTGTCCTCAGCCCACAGGACGCTGTCCTCAGCACACAGGACGCGGGCACGAGCAGCCTCTCCAGAAGCCACAACGATCACGGGAAACACCAGCTAGAGGGGACGGCAGCAGCGACGCTGACCAGTCACACCTGGTTCCAGACACTCCTGATCAGCCCCTTACCGAAGAGCGAACTCAGGCTGTGCCGTCCACGAGGGTCTGGGTCAGGCGCCAGTGCCTCGCAGGCCTCTCCCCGCTGCTCCCTCCCATCCTGCCACCGCCCCCACCCTGGGTCCCACCACCCTGGCGGGGCCCCGGGCGTCTGCATGAGCCCAGCCACGCCCCTCCCCCCACCTTCCTGGCCGCCACAGCTGCAGTGACTCTTGCACCCACCGGGTCCCCGTGGCTCTCCGCTCCTGGGGAGCAGCCCCCTGTGGCCCTTCTCTTCTCTCTGCACCCCCCGCCCCCGGCACTCGGGGCCATGGCCGGGCCTTCCATCGCCCCCAGAACTGGCCGCCTGTGGCCCCCACTTCAACAGGCTGCCCCTCTGCCCGACCAGCCTGGACCTGATCTTTGTTGGGGCCACTGGTCCCAGAGGTCTCGGACACCCGGCTCATCCGCGGCCCTCCCCCAATCCCGCGGCGCCCCGTCCCTCCTGTCCTACTGCACCTGGGGCCCCGGCAAGACTGGGGGGGGAATCTCGTGAGGACAGAGAACGCATGTTGGTTACGTGCTAGTTTCTACGGCTGCTGTGGCTTCAAAAGACAGTTACTGTCACACAGCTCCGGGGATCAGAAGGCCAACACAGGCCTCGCTGGCTCCAATCAGGACGTCAGCACTGCCGACGTCCAGCTGTCGCCACACTGCGTCACACTGCCTCGTCCTCCTCTGCCAGGGGCCCCTGTGACCTGCTCCGGTGACCCAGGCCACCCTCATCCCAACAAGGGACACAAGCTGTCGGGCCCCTCGTCAAAGCCTGGGCCACAGCTACAACTGACTCGGGCACCAGTAAGGCCGCAGGCTCTCAGAGTTGAGGACACTAGTCCGCGGTCACGAAGCCCGGAAGGGGTGCGAGCCCCCCCACCCCACCCCCCGGGGCCTCTGAGCACACCCAGCAGGCCCGAGGGCAGAGAAGCCAGCCCTGCCGAGGTGCTGCTCCGATCCTGCAGCCATGGGGCCAAGATGGACGAGTGTGGGGGTGGGGGTGGGGGTGGGGGCTTGGCACCCCCGTCATCCCCGTGGCCTGGGGTCTACGGGGGAGGTGAGCACGGAGGAAGCCCTGCAGCAGGAGCCGGCTGGCGGCCAGCAAATCCGAGGCAAGACACAGGAGAGCCGGGCTCGCGAGCCGGACATCCGGGAGGGCCGGCCAGGCAGCGCGGCCTTCCTGGGGGTAGCACAAGCCATGAGCTTCCCCTCGGCTCCATCTTCAAATCAGCTGGATGCGAACCTTTCCAGAAGCGCTTCTGCTGATCCCAGTGCACCACGTCTCCCACGGCGGTGCGTCCTCTCTGGGGCCAGACCCCGAGGACGCCTCTGGCATTCTGGGCAGGACTCCCCGGGCATCAAGGGTCCACTGTCACAACACAGGGGGTGGGGCCTATCAAAATTCCCACCCAAACTCCGGGACGAAGGAACCTGCACTCCAGGGTCGGAGCCCATCGGGACTGGGCCCCAAACCACCACGGCATTCTCTTATCCCCACCATAACCGTTTCCTAAGGTCAGACGCACGCTGCTTCCGGAAAACCCCATCCTCCCCGGCCCAATCCCACTCAGAGCAAACCCTCAGTTGGTTCTTTTCTTGCCCTCAAATGTCTAACGTGCTTAGATCTCTGATGACCTGTGTGGTTTCCGGGTCTACCGATTTTCAACGGACGAAGGCCCTGGCCGAGTTCACTCACACAAGCTTCCCTCCTCCCGCGTGGCCGAGCATGACGTCCGGTCCCACCTGAGGCTTCCAAGTACACACACAGTGACTACACTTCCGTTCTTACACGAGACTCTGATCCTCCCGGTGTAATTCACTGCCTTTGTGCGCTTGCTTAGTTTTCAGTGCAGCCATCAGTGACTCTTCCGGGCTCCGCAGCGAGCCCCCCGGGACGCTCTCCACTCCGTGGACCCCGCTGCCCCCTCCGCTCGCCTCCTCAGTCCTGGGCCTCCTTGGGCCGGATGCACCTTGCCCTTTATCTCTGTGCCCTCACCGGGGTCTCCCCCTGCACCAGGTGCGGCCTGAGCAGGGGACCAAGCAGGACAAGCGGCCGTGTCCACCTTGCTCGTGACCAGAAGTTTGGCTGCACACAGAACCCGGGCTGGAGAGCACCTGCCCCGGAAGTGCGACAGCGCAGTGAGCACACGGGTTCGCCACGCCCTTGAACGTGGCCCGTTTGCTGCTGGGGGCGGGGCCTTCTCCTCGGCTGGGCCCTCACGGGGGCTTCAGCCTGCTTTCACGCGCTCAGCGGATCAGACACGCGGGGGCTCCCCAGCTCCGGACAGCCTGGTTTCCACAACATTCTCTCTTCCATGCTCTGTTCTCTTTTTGGAACTCCGAGATCTTCCGATTTTTTTAAAGTTTATTTGTTAATTTTGAGAGACGGAGTGAGCAGGAGAGGGGCTGAGAGAATCCCAACAGGCTCTGAGCTGACAGCGTAGAGCCCAACATGGGGCTCGAGCCCACAAACAGTGAAATCATGACAGGAGCCAAAATCAAGAGTCGGATGCTTACCCGACTGCACCACCCGGGCGCCCGTGAGGTCTTCCATTTTCTTATAATTCTGCTCCTATTTTCCATCATTTTGTACAAAGTTTTCTTCTACTTCCTGGAATATCTCCTCTGCGTGACCATCCAAACCTCAAAACGGAGTCTTCAAAATTTCAGCTTCCCAAGCGTCCCCTCCTGACCTGTCCTTGTTCCTCCCTGTGCCATCGCTTTCTATGGGAAGGCTCACCTGTCTCCGCTGTCCGAGGCGCTCTGGTCACGAGTGCGGGGGTGCTCTGCTGTTTCAGGCGCTCTGCTGTTTCAGGTGCTCTGCTGTTTTAGGTTTTCTACTGCTCTGTACGTTGCCCTCAGTTCCCCCAAGCTCCTTTTTCTGCTTTCTGCTTTGTTTTTGCAGGTGTCTGCCCTTCGTTTTGGAGACTTGCAGATCCAGTGAGCTGGAGCCCATCGGCAGGTAAGAATGATCCAGACGCAGCCGTCTGTGGGGACAGGGCCTGCTGACGGGGCCTCCTGTGTCCTCAGCAGCAGCCCCGCCTGGGGGCTCGGGAGGAGCACGTGCAGATACTTAGAGGTCGTCTGTGGGGTCAATGTCTCCAGGGGAGATGCCTCCACCCTGTCCTGGGGGACCACCTGCCCGCCGGGAGCCAAGCAGGGGAGGGGGCGGGGAACCTCCATTCCAAGGGTGTGGCTTTCACATGACCCTCGTTTCCAATCCCAGCCTACGCTGCGCTCCGCATCCCCAAATCCACGGCCTCCCCGATCAAGTTCCCCAAAGAAACGTGTCTCCACAATGGCCTCCCGTGTCTATCTCCCCCGTCGTGGCTGCCACCCTCTGAGGAGTGCAGCCCGCGGTCCAACCTGCAACTGGAACTGGTTTGTGCACCCATGGCCCTCCCGCTGCCGGCACATGGGCTCTCTGCCTGCCAAGTCGGTGACATTCAACCGTGGTGTCCGGGGGGAATCCGCGGGCACCTGCGATCCCAGGTCTGCTCCTCCATCGTCACACGGTGAGGTCGTGGGATAAACACAGGAGAGCGCGTGCTCAACCCACCCCCTCCCTCGAACGCGCCCAGGGTGCTCTGGAGCCATGGGCATCCACATCCTGGGGACCCAGCCAGGGACAGCAAGAGCCGAGCGTCCGAGGCCCAGCCCAGGCGACCCGGGACCCAGGGGTCCTGGAGGCCCCTCGCCAGGCGTCGGACCTGCCTTCCCCACAGAGGTGGCCTCCAGGACACTCCCCACTCGAAAAGCACTGTCCCCATCCGGGGAGGTTTCGCTTACACCCCGTCGGCTCTCAGGAGATGGCCCAAACATGCAGGAGGACAGGGCGCCCCACAGGCGCAGGCCAGCGCCACCGCTGCCCACGGGCGGGGAACCGAGGCGAGAAGCCCGCACTGGCTCAAGCGGGCGCCCAGCAGTCCCCTCCGTGACAGCAAAGGCAGTGCTGTGTCCCAGGGGCCGTCACGGCAATTCAGCCCCGTCCCCAGTCGATTCTCATGAGCCCCTCGGTGGCTTCTGTCACTGCACCTCACGCACGAAGAGCCAGCAGAGAGGTGAACAGCCCAAGGCCAAGGCTGCGGGACCAGGAGCCCAGAACCCATGAGCTTCCTCACGTGCACCGCACACACACACACACACACACACCATCATACCCACCACACACGTATATAACTATGACACACACATCACATGTATTCAAACACAACACACACACATACAACCAACTCGCACACACATTCCTACAGACCACACACACACACACACACACACACACCACACGTTCATACGTCCCCCCCACACCCCCAAGGCTAACTAACCAAGCAGGGGGGCAGCAGAACCAAGGCCTCAAGCCACAGGCTCTGACCCGCAGGCCACGGCTCGAGCGCAAACCCCACCGCCGCCGGGAGGGAACGGGCTGAGGCAGCGGGAGGAAGGGGCGGCCCCGGGCCCCCGCTGCACACGGCGGGGAGCAGACCGGGTCGCCGAGCGGCACCCCCTCTTCCTGCTGAGATGGGCTCAGGTGGCCGTGGTGCACCTGGCCCCCGCCCCTCTCCTGCAACCCTGCCGCCCGCAGCCCCTGCCCGGCGAGGCCCCCGGGGCGGGCACAGCCAGCGCACCTCTGGCCCCCAGGTTCCAAGCGTGCAACTCTCCTGGGCCGGGAGCTCTTGGGTTCCCGGGCTCACAGACCTGACACACATGCGGGGCCCACGGGGCAGAGCGGGCAGCCCGTCCCCGGAGAGAGAGGCCCCACTCTCCCCAGGCCCCGGCCCCGGCCCCGGCCCGTCTGCACTGGGGCCGCGTGGCTCGGAGGCCCCTCCATAAGGAGGCGGCGCCCATCTGCGGGCCACGGGGCCGGGCACGACCGGGGGAGGCCCCTCTGTGCCCCCTCCGTCACCGAGAGAGGGGCGTTCGCTGGACGAGGGGACAGGACCCGGGGCTGCCCGGCCTCGGCCTCGCCTCCTGACACCGGGGCGGGTCTGGCCCGGCTCCCTGACAACAGACACTGGGCCACAGTGATGGCGTCGCTCTAAGGCGCCGAGTCCAGGCGGTCTCTTACGCAGCAACCAGAACGGTCCAGGCAGGGCTGACACGAAAGAGCCGACAAAGGAGACAGGGCAGGCCCGAGCGCGGCGCCACGGGCAAGGCGGCACACGCGGTCCTCCCGACGGCCCCGGCGACACAGAGCACGTGGCCTCCGCCCGCGACAGCGGGACCCCTAGAGAAGGTGAGGGCCTCGCCCCAAGTGGAGACTCAGGCCCAGGTGGGGAACCCGCCCCTCCCCCCGCGCACCCTCTTGGTGCCTGGGTCACCCGCCTCTACCACCCTGAACGTCACCTGCAGCCCGAGTGGGCGCCCCCCCACAGGAAGGGTCCCGCTCCAAGCGCGGGCCTGCTTCTCACTCCGCTGCGGGAGGAGCCGGCCGCAAAGGGGCCTGAGGGCCCGCGGGCAAGCGCTGGCCTCCTGCCCGTTGTGGGGGGGCCTGAGCCACAGCCACACCATCCCTGGAGGCCCCAGCAGGCAGAGCCCCAGCACCCACCAGGGTACCGCTCCTCAGAGCACCTCCTCCCCTCCCCTCCTGCAGCCCCCTCACCCCACCCCTCCACTCCAGCCCTTGCTTCAGGCTCTGCAGGACCCAGGCCCGCCCACTCGCTGACTGGCCTCACCCCCCGCCCCCCACGGGAGAGGCTAAGCAACCAAAGGCAAGGCCACACGGGCACTGCCTCCTAGAGGCTGTGTCTCAAATCCTGGCTCGGCCACGTCCTAACGCCCCATGCTGAGCTAGATGAGCCCCTGTCGGTCTGTGTTGCCCCCTGCAAGGGGGGGACCACCCGTGTGGACTAACTGCCATCAGCTGGCTGCCAAAGGCATCCGCACGGTGACCACGGGGCTGACCACGGTGGTGGAGGCGGCAACCTACCCAACACACGCCCGTGGGGGGCCGGCCCAGCCAGAGCCAGGAGCCCTGACAGGAGGCCTGGGCCAGCCTCTCACTGGGCCTCCGTCCCTTACCCGCACACGGACCCCCTCCCAGGGAAGCCGTGGGGATGGCGCGCGGCACAGACATGGGACCCGCTCCGGCCGCCTGCTCTGGGCTTGAGAAAGACAAACACAGTCATGACCCAGTCGGGTGCCCGGCCACTGTGGGGCAGATGCCCGGGGGGCCTGGCCCCCTCCAGGCGGAGCCGGGCCGCACGAGAGCTACCTGCGCACCACAGAACACACACGAAGCCCAGCAGGGTCTCTGGCTTTCTAGCAGAAGTGACTTACTTAGCTTCTGGAAAACTCCAGGAACTCCAAACAGCATGCCTCAGGGAGGCACTCACTTCCCTAGACCTGGGTGGGGGCGCCCGGGGGGCTCAGGCGGTTAAGCATCCAACTTCAGCTCAGGTCATGATCTCAGTCCGTGGGTTCGGGCCCCGTGTCGGCTCAGTGCTGACAGCTCAGAGCCTGGAGCCTGCTTCGGATCCTGTGTCTCCCTCTCTCTCTGACCCTCCCCAACTCATGCTCTTTCTCTCTCAAAAATAATCACCAAAAGAAAAAGAAGAAGAAAGACTAGGGTGGCAGGCTGGAGACAGGCCCTCAGGGCCGGGGCTGCAGGCAAAGGGAGAACCAGCCAGGGTCCTTTTCCCCCTGTGGGAAAAGTGCTTTCAGACGCTGGAGGCAGAACAGCAAACCCTGTTGCCCCCGGGGCCTGGGGAAGAATCAGTGTGGCTTTAAAGTGGGGGAGAGCTGGCCCTGGGGAGGGGCAGACACCATTCCTGGCCTCTATCAGAGACCCCCAAATGCTGGAAGAGAGATGTGAAATTTTCCTGTACGGGATCGACCATCAAGGCAGAGTTGGCCGGCACTGGGGTGGGGGTAGGGGTGCAGGATTACTGGGAGAGCCCCCCCAAAACCCAAGAGCTCAGAGATGCCTAAGGCTAAAGCGCTAAGGTGCAGCCAGACCAGACAACAGAGCCCCTCCCCCCCACGCACCTTTCCTCTCTGAGCCAGGAAGTCAGAGCCACAAGTAACAGCAGCCTACCCCCGCGGGAGGGGCAAGGATGTGCGGAGAGATCCTTCCAAGGCTCTGACCGAAAGGTGAAAGTGGGCCAGGAAACTGAGTCTGGAAACTCAGCCCCCGAGCTAAGCCCAAGGGGACAAGGGGACGCTACAGGCTTGAAAGCCTGCAGTCGTCAGAGTGACCAGCGCAGCAGCAGAGCCCAAACACAGCCCGGCTCGCGCCAGACCGACTGCCCTCCGACACTCACGGCCTGGCAGGAGAAGGCGGGCCCGCCTCCAAGCGTAAACACAGCTGACCTCCATTTCCAAAGTCAGAACACTATGTCCAGCATTCAATCGAAAAAGTGGTACTCTGTATGGAAACCAACGTGACAACAAATTATATTAAAAAAGAAGAAGAAGAAGAAAAAGCACTTCTCGTTAAGAAAAAAGGCAAGAAAAAGAATTATCTCGTGTCAAGAGACAAAATAAGCAATAGAGTCAGACTCAGAGATTTTTACAGTCTGATTAAAATGCTCAAGAACTTCACGGAAAAGGGGGACAGCACGCTTGGACAGATAGGATATTGGGCAGCAAGATGGAAAGCAGAAGCGGAAATGCTAGAGGAAAAATAAAACACAGAAACAGAAACAATGCTTCTGAGCGGCTCACAGACCTGACCGTCGATCTGACACAGCAGAAGAAGGCAGGTGACCTGAAGAATGGCCAACGGAAATTTCCCAAGCTGAAACACACAGTTAATCAACACAACGTTCAAGAGCAGTCACACAATACCGATCCGACACGTATGTAACTGGAATCAGAAGCAGACAGACAGAGACGGGACAGAATGTCTGAGGAGATCCTGGCGGAGGACTCTTCCAAAATACTGAGGGGCAACACGCCTCAGGTGGAGAAGCTCCGAGAACCCAAGCAGAATCCGCATCCGTCTCCACCAGCCCCACAAATACATGCCTGGGCACATCATGCTCCAAGTGCTGGAAATCAGAGATACAGAGAAAACCTTGAAGGCATTCAGGAAAAAAAAAATTTTTTTAAGTTAAAAAAAATATAAAACAGACCCAGTCCACCAAGGAACAAAGAATCGTAACTGACTGCTCGTCAGAAACTATGTAGTTTCTGGGGGTGTCACGTCTAGAGCGCTGAGTGACCCGAGGAGGGGGACCCAGGACGGACAGTCAGTCCCACACTTGGCGGAGGAGTGGCATCTTGAAGATGAGTCCTCACCGGGTAATCGGAGGGAAGGGGGAGGGGGAGGGGAAGAGGGAGCAAAGGCCAGGGAGACAGAACGGACGTGTTCCGACAGCTCCAGGAGCCGTTCCCGGCAAGGAAGGACACAGAGCAGGTGAGATCCAGACTACGAGTGTGGCACTGCCGGAGGCCAAGAAGGGCCGGTGCAGAGGTCTAACGAGGGAGCGACCGAGGTCAGAGCTGTCTCTAAGAGGCCATGCTAGCTGCAGAGTGAAGGCCAGGGAGGACCTGTGAGAACGTAGCAGGGGTGTGAGGGTGGACAGGGGAGCTCACTGGGTGCTGTCCGATGCTCTCGGCAGTAGAGTGCTGAAGTCCCCAGGCCCCAGGAGCTCCCATCCCCATCAGTAGGGGTGGGGAGGGGACAAACGAGAGACACCGAAGACCAAGTGCGTGTGGGGGGAGGGGCAGGAGAAGCTGTCAGTGTGGAGGCCTAATGAGAACTGAGGCATCAGGATGAGACCCTGGAGAGAGGACACTGGGCGGCCCTTCCCAGGCCACTGGAGTCGGAGAGACGCTCCTCCCAGAGGCCCCGCCTCCTTCTCTCTCCAGAGCCCTGTCTTGAGGCTTTCTCTTCCAAGGCCAAGGGGTGATGAGGGGAGAGGGGCCCCTCACCAGCCCAGGAACCTGCAGGCCGCCCTCTTCCCCATCCCACGCCCTCAGACTGCAGGCAGAGAGTGGGAATAAGAGCAAAGGAAGGACGCCTGGGGGGCTTAGTCGGTCAAGCGTCCGACTTCGGCTCAGGTCATGATCTCGCGGTTCACGGGCTCAGGCCCCGCGTCGGGCTCTGGGCTGACAGCTCGGAGCCTGGAGCCTGCTTCAGATTCTGTGTCTCCCTCTCTCTGTCCCTCCCCTGCTCGTACTCTGTCTCTTTCTCTCAAGAATAAACATTAAAAACAATTTTTAAAAAAGAGCAAAGGGAAGGAGCAGGGAGAGGAGAAGAGAAAGAGAAGGGGGAAAGGAGGGGGAACAGCACAACTGCCTGGGAAGGGAACCTCCCATTACGCTCCTCAAACCTCTGCCGTCCCTTCTGGAAGGCGGGGGCCTTAACCACTGTGTTGACCAGCACAAGCCCCACCGTGTGCTGTCGCTGAAAGGGACAGCGTGCACACCGACCTCGGAACCAATGTGAGTTCCAGGTGGGCGCAGGCCCCTCAACATCCTGTACCCCCGCTTCCTGATGCGCACGCTGAGCCGCTGAACAGCCCCCTCCCCAGGCTGCGGGAAACGGAAACGAGATGCCACACGGGAGCACCCGGGGGAAACCTGCAACCGAACAGGTACTGGCCAAATTCGAGTTCCCATCCCCACCATCCCTCCCCGACTCTTCCGGCGCTCGTTCACGGCCGCTGTCTGCAAGTAAACCTCAAATGCTGGTTCCACCCTCGCCCTTCCTTTCCCCTCACTGGCCCTGCATCCATCTACAAAGGAAACAATCTCTAGAACACAAGACTCTTCTGAGGCTCAAGAGACACAGACGGGGGGGGGGGGCACTGTAGCTGTCATCAGTAATGCCCCCCAGCTTCACATCCAGGTCCCACATATGGCCACCTCCTCCACGCAGTCCTCCAGGGATCCTCCTTCCTGGGCCCCGGATCTGACCTTGAGAAGAAGCACCCTGTCCTGTCAGTTAGCTCTCAGCATCAGAGCCTGGCTTCCCAACCTCACCGCCAGCTCCTTGAGAAGAGGGTCCCCGCATTCACAACTCTCCCCAATCTGCCTCTCCTGGGCACGGCGGCATGCCCATACAAAGAGAAGTCGTCCCCTGGCCTGGGACCTGAGGACCCCCCAGCAGCCTGCCCCCCCCGACACTGTCATGAGATTTAAGACTCAAATGAATCCATCAGGTCCAATCCCCTCATTTTTCTTGGGCATCTCCCAGAGCGGACGCTCCGTGACTTCGGGGACTGGCAACCTGTTGGCAGAACGAACAGCAGCTCCCGCCGTCGCGCAGTCACAAGACGCTCCCGCCGACACTCGGATTTAACACTTGGCATCAAAGAGGGGCTGTGACGCGGGCACCAGACTTGGGCACTGGAAACCCATCAACGCGGACGGAGATGGAGAGAACGGTCCTCTCCCAGCGCTCCCAGCACCCGGGCCGTGGGATAACCGGGCCACCCCAGAGTGCTCCCGGGACCATGGCCGTGTCCGACCCCCGTGCGGGCCAGGACGACGGCCACAAGCTACTGTGGCTACTGAGCCCGAGACACGGCGAGTGCCACTGGGGAGTCGAGTTCCCACTTTTATGCCCTTTCGATTCGTTGAATCTAAAAAGCCACATGTGGCTCCAGGCTACTGACCTGCGCGGCACAGCCCCCATGTGCCCCCTGGGCTAAAATGTCAGAAAGACGGAAGTGCTCCCGGATGACAGTGGAGCGCCGGATGACAGTGGAGCGCCGAGGGAAAAAGCAGGATCTAATTACGACCAGAAATCCCCCCGCCCCATGAACCCCTGGCCTGTATAAGCGGGGGGCGGGAGGGGGGCGGCGGCGGGACTAGGTCTCTGCAAGCCTTCCCGATCCGTTCGTTGCGATCTCCCAGACTTGGGCACTGGGAACCCAGGGGGCCCTGTGGTTCCTCTCAGGCGCCTCCGCTAGGCCCGGCCTCCTGCCCCAAGCCTGGCACCAACCACCCCGTCCCCCAGCCGCTGGTGGGCACTGAGGTCAGGCAGCAGACCTGCACCTAGAAAAGCGTCTAGGGAGGGAAGGCCTGAGTCAACGACAGGACCCTTCCTCATGCTCACCAGGCACGCGGGGTGCGGAGGGGCGCTCACGCCTCATCCCTTCTTCCCCGCAGCTGCCCATCAGGATGGCAAGGGGGTCTCCCCCGCCCCTGCGAAACCACAGCTCCAAGGGAGGGGGTCCACTCACCTCTTCCTAAAGCATTCCAGGTCCACCCTAAGCCGAGACTGGCCTGTCCTCAAGGTAATGGCCTCCAAGAGCCCAGGGCCGGGGCCACCCCCGCAACTACCCAGTTTAAGCTACAGATTTCCGGGCAGAGGAGACCAAGGCTCAAACGTGCCCAAGGGCAATGGCTCGCTGGAATCAGGTCTTCCTGCTACCAGAGGCAATGACTTCCGGAGCCCTTTCCTCTGGTTGACAGAAAATCTTTACGGCACACCTTGGGGACCAGTTTTTCTACCCCCTTGATCATCTAGCTCATGTAACAAACTTCACGAACGGTGTGGGGAGCAAAAGCCTTCAGAAGCACTGGTAAGAGCCCGAAAAGCCACAGGGACTGCTGGAGTTTGGTTTTGTTTTGTTTTTTAAGTTTTAAAGAGGTGGCTCTCTAGGGTTCACGTGAAGCGACCTCACACAAGGCACAAGGGTCTCAAGGCCACCACTGGGTTTTCTGCCACCAAGGGAAAGAGCCCTATGTTTATTCTCTTTATTAAAAGTCTACCGTGTGCTTTCGTCTGTCTTTGAACGATGCAAGTTACGAACAAGATTTGAGTTTGGGTAATCTAGAAAACTTCCTCAAACTAACGTCTCATTCCCCCTCAAGGTGCCTGGAAAGGTCCCCGCGGAACCCCACCAGACCCCCGATGCAGGGGTCCCTCTAAGGCGTCCCCCACAAGCCCCAAGTGCACAGCTTTCCGAGCGGGGCCTCCCGGTCTGTGCCTCCTCCCACACCAGCTTCTTAACTTCATAAAATGGAGGAAAGAACACAAAACCACAACCCGTCCTCTGCAATTCAAAAGCCGTAACGCTCTCCTCAAACCAAGTTTTTCCCAGTTCACTTGGAGGCAAACCCTGTCCGAACCGGACGTGAGATGACTTTTTTAGTCTTTATTGCTCCCACTTTTAATGAGGGGGTCCAAAGTACAGCCCCACATCAGGCCGGGGGTCTTACAGCCGTCTGGTATCTATGGCGCTAAAATCTGGGAAATGCTGAGCCCCCACACCCACGGGGCCCTGGGGCTGCAGCAGCAGGAAAGCCCTCGGCCATGGCTAACGCAGGGTGTGCCGCCTCCTTCCTTTCCCCCTTCCCAAGGACAGCCAGGCAGCGCCTCAGACTTCTCTTACCTCCCCCAACCAACAAGCCTCCCCACCCCCTCCACTGAGAGCCCCTTCCCCAACCTTCCGCAGAGGATCAGGCCTGCCTCTCAGGTGCGGGGACCCCGCGCAGCTGCGAGAACCAGGCATATGGCTCTCCAGCAAGCTGCATCGCTGCCGATCCGACATGACCTCCAGGCTGGCCACCTTCTACAGCAGGCTAGGGACACGCTGCCGGTCTGGATCCAGGTGTCTCCCTCCTGCTCCAAAACAGTGGCCACAAGGGAAACCCTCAGGTATGTTCAAAGCATGGGAAAGCTGCCTCTCTTCCCTACAAACCTCAGGAGAGACACCACATGATCTCTTACATCAAGTCCTGGGCAGACCAGCCTGGCTTTAAATCCCAGCTCTGCCACTTGTCAGCTGTGTGACCTTGGGCAAGCCACTGCCCCTCTCTGAGCCTCACTGCCTAGACCATAAAGCGAAGACGACCATCTCTACCTTACAAGATCGTCATGAATACGAGATCACTTAATGCTGGGAAATATGATGCCCTGGGTCCTGCCTGATGCCACCTGGGTGACTGAGGCGGTCCTAAAACAAGGGAACACCGGGCATGCACTCGGAGCACGGCTGGTCCCATCCCCCACCCGGTGCCCACGCAGGCAATGAGGGACGCCCTGACATCCGATTAATCCCCCCTCCCCAAATACCCCCTCCCACAAGGACCTTGCACTCTTCAAAGGCTGAACCGGGCCCAAGAACAGAGACGTTAAGTAACTGTCCAAGGTCACACAGCCAGCTGGGGTAACGGGCGGGGAAGCCTGGAGGGGTGGCGGCCCCGGGCCTGTTCGCCCTTCTGCCCCGAGACCGAACAGGCTCTATCCCCAGAGGACGCTGTCCAGCCGCGGAGACCCGGGCCCACCTCCGAAGGTCCCCGGCCTCGGTTTCCCCAAACGCCGGCCGACCCCCACCACCCCGCCCCGCAGCGCTCGGCCCCCACCCCCTGGCGCCGGCGCGCCGCGGAGCCGGGCGGGCGGGGTCTGCGCGGGGCTCACCGGACTTGGGGTAGGTGACGATCCACACGTCGCTGGGCCGCACCGGGAAGTTGGCGATCTCCTCCATCTTCCCGCGGCAGAAGGGCGGCAGCCGCACGCCGTGGAACTCGAAGTACTTGCTCTCGAACTCGCCCGGGGTGCTGGGGGTCTCGGCCTCGCTCTCCGCCATGCCGCCGCCGCCGCCGCCGCCGCCGCCCGGCCCCGGAGCCGCGCCGCCCGCTCCCGGCCCGCCCCGCGCCCGCGCCCCGCACGCGCCCGCGCCCGCCGCCCCGGCCGCCGCCGCCGCGCCGCACTCCGCAGGCGTGACGTCACGGCGCCGCCCGGCCCGCGCCCCGCCCCGCCCCGGCCGCCGCGCCGCACTCCGCAGGCGTGACGTCACGGCGCCGCCCGGCCCGCCCAGGCCGCCGCCGGCGAAGGTGCTCCGCGGGCGTGACGTCACGGCGCCGCCGCGCCCCGCCGCGCAGGCCGCGCTCCGCGGTATGACGTCATGGCCCCGCCCGCCGCGCGCCGGCGGGCTGCCCTCCGCCGACGTGACGTCGTAGGGCCGCCGGGCGGCCCGCGTACCCCCGGCCCGCGGCTGCCTCCAGCCCGCCTCCCCCGTGCGTGCGTTCATTCAGCATCCCGCGGGGGCCGCCCTCCAGCCCGCGCTCAACCCGGACGCAGAAGCACTCCCGCTGGAAGTGACCCTAGAGAGTCATCAAGGGGGTGTACCAGGCCCTCGGCCGGTTCCCGAGAGACTTCAGGCAAAAGCCCGGCCCTCTCGGGCCTTACATTTGTCAATAACCAAGATGATCGCGGGTGGGGACAGGTGTGATGAATAATATGCCTCCTAACGTCCTGTGTGCCGACGGGGGACTGTGGATTCAGATGCCAGGGCCAACCCCAGACCTCAAGACCTCAACCCCAGACTCTCGGGATAGCGCCACCGAAACCCGCACTTAATAAGGTACTTCCTGTTCAGACTACAATTTGAGAACAACCGAATTCCAGAGAGGTGGGAGCATGACCCCACATCACAGACATGTACATGGGGTTGGGGAACACAGAGACGAAAACAGCGGGGTCCTGGTCCAAGTCTCTGAGTCTCAATGTCCTTGACCGGGAAAAGGAAACGAGAGTCTCCATCCCTCCGTTCTACAACTGGGAAGATGGACGGCGATAACAGAAGGATCCTGAGTAAAGCAGGTGCACAGGACCGAACGCCCTCTCTCCTTGCTGTGGACTGAGATACTGACACAAGAGCAGGGAGGCACGGGCCGGGCGGGGAGAGAGAGGAAAGAGCAAGTAACCCTGAGTCCAAAGGCTTGTGGGCATCTTTGCCAAAATGAAAGAAGACGATCCAAATACCCAAGACGTTAAGAACGATCGGGTGAGGGCACAGCCCACCAGCCAAAGGCTGGAGGAAATGAGTAAAGGAAGGAATGCCCGCGTGTTCCAGAGGAGGGCTCTCCCTGTGGGAGAAGGCAAGGGAGGTGGTCTTGGGTAGGAATCTGAGGTATTGACGTGAACTTATGATTTTTAAAAATACCTATTTCTCACCTTTGGTGAAAAGGCCTTCAGGTACTGGCATTTCACTAGAAACTAGGCACACCCAGAGCCCACACATTGGTTTCTCGATAGTTCCCCAGCAAAAAGAACCAGATTTTCTTGGGGGAAAGGCCAATTCGAGGGCTGGGGGCGGGGGGGGGGGGCAGGGAGTACAAAATGAGCCTAAACATCTTGTTGAGCAATAAAAATAAAGTTTTTAAAAATGATGGGATAGGTCAAAAGGACACAGGGGCTAGCTTAGAGACTAAATTAGGAAAACTTTGTGCGTATTAGACAAAAATAGGAAATGCTCAAATCCCCATCAAAGGTAGACAATGAAATACTACATAACAACAACAAAAAAGAGTTAGTGGTATGTACGTGCAACAACATAGGTGAATTTCACCATCAAAATGATGAACAGAAAAAGCCGAACACAAAAGGCGGTATGTTGTGTGATTCCTTTCCCATATCATTCATTCAAGGGCAAACAAAATTAAACTAAGGTGATAGAGGTCAGAGAAGGGCTCAATTTGCTGCAGAGGGGAGGGATTGCCTGGGAATAGACACAGGAGTGCCCTCCAGAGTGTTGGAAACATTGTATCTTGCTCTCAGTGATGGGTACATGATGACACGGACATGTGTGAATATGGTTACAGGTGTAGATAAAGATGCAGGACCGGCTTCGTGGTCATGAAGCCAGTGGAGTCATGTTCAGAATGGCCCTGCGCTTGGGGTTTCATATTCTGTGGTTACTCTCTTGAAAATCTTAATAATTTGGACTCCAAACTGCTTTATAAGTGAAGTCTGATGGGGCAACGGAGCATGTGTCGAGGGCTTGGGGCCTCCGTTTCTGAGTAGTCCCGCCTCCTGCCACCTTCCCAGAACAAGTTCTTGGCTGCCCACGCCTCTGTCCCGTGGTGCTCTAACTCGGCCCGCCCTCTCCTCTTGCTCCTGCCCTGTGACCGTGGGACCAGGGCATCAGTGGAAAGAGGGTTTGCTTTGATGCCCACACCGACGGTGTCAGTTGGAGCATCCTTGTCGTTTCTGTCCTAGACTGGCAGCACCACGGCACATTTGGCGGATGAATCACAAAGGTGAGCCTCTCTAGGGGCGCCTGAGTGGCTCAGTTGGTTGAGTGTCCGACTTCAGCTTAGTGTCCTCATTTCTCTGGTGTGGAGGTTGCAATACCCGTGGGGTGGGCAGGCCTGCAGGCAGGGGCAATGCCTGGCTCGAGTTCCCTGCCCCCAGTCAGGGCATGGGGTGTTGAGCTCACAGCTGGCAGGAGGAAGCGGGCTGCTCTCGGAGTCCTGGAGGGGGGGGTTCCTAGGCTCCGGTGAGTCTCTGCAGGTACCTTCCAAGCATCCCAGTGTTGGAGAAAGTGACAATAAATGGAAAATTAAAAGCATCGTGGCAAGTTGGGAGAGAGATTATAGAAGGGGAAAGCTTTATGTTTTAGTAACTTTAGTGGCATTTTTTCCTCTTTTTGAACAAGAGGCCCTACATTTTAATCTTGTACTGGGACATGCAAATTATGCCCTATATAGGGGCACCTGGGTGGCTCAGTCGGTTAAGCATCTGACTTCGGCTCAGGTCATGATCTCACAGCTCATGGGTTCATGCCCCATGTTGGGCTCTGCATTGATAGCTCAGAGCCTGAAGCCTGCTTCAGATTCTGTCTCCCTCTCTCTCTGCCCTCCCCCCTCTCAAAAATAAACACTAAAAAAATTATTCCCTATATAGGTGTATATGCAAAAAAATGTATCGAGGTATACAAAGATTTATGTATGTACATTATGCCTAAGTAACAATTTACTATGGCTATGTATGTATGCATTTATACCTAAATTGAAATATTTTAAATGAGCATATTTTAAAATGAATTAGGAAAGGAGTGATAGAAAATAAGAGCCCATAATTCCACATTGAAACTAAGAATTAATTAGAAAAAAGAAAACTGTTCTTGCCAATAAAATGACAACTAATAAATACAAAAGGAATGATGGAGTTATAAAATCACCATTTTTCAGCCTTCGTAGTAACAATTAGAGGAGTATATCGTTTGAAGCAAAAACCACCATTGGGTGAAGATTCGTTGAGGAAGATATTTTTCCAGTCTCAGTGACTCTACTCACAGATTACTTGTCAATTACAAAGAAAAAAAGGTAACAGTCGTGGAGAAATCTGACAGACACCATCTTAACCAAGTGATCAAAATAAACATCACTAAGAGCAGGCAACTTACGCCTTGTGCCTCCTGATGTGATGCACGGAGAAGGACGGAGGAACACTGTGCAGCTCTTCTACCAAACATTCATATCCTGAATCTAGGGAGAGGGAGAGAACGCAAACCCTCCGCCCAGGGACAGCCCATCAAACAACAGACCTGTGCTCTTCAAACATGTCCACGTCATGAGAGACAGACCAAAAGCTGAAAGGACTGTTCTAGATGAAAGAAGACCACATATATTTAACAACTAAATGTGATTTGTGCCTCCAGATTGGATACCGGATCATAAAAGGAAAAAAAGCCATAAAGGACGTTACTAGGACAATTTGCAACATATGAACATGGACTGGATGTTAACCGGTAATATTGTGCTAATTTTAAATTTCGTGAATTTTAAAACTGTACCATGGTTGTGTAAAACAACGTGTTTTTTCTTAGGAGGTACATACGGATTTGGGGGTGTGGAATCATGATGTCCGCAACTCACTGTCCAATGGCTTTACAAGGGAGACCATGCTTACCACCAGTGTGAGTGCATGAGCGTGCACACAGTGAGAAGAGAATGTGTGGCAAAGGCCACAATTAGAGAATGTAGGTGATGGTGTGAGTTCATTGTTTCATAGTTTTCTGTTACTGCTGTAACAAAGTACCACAAACTCAGTGACGTAAAACAAAAGTTTATTATAGGTCTGTAGGCCAGACATCTTTTTTTAGGGAGTTTTTTGTGCCTTTATTTTATTTTGAGAGACAGAGACAGAGAGTGAGCAGGAGAAGGGCAGAGAGAGAGGGAGACACAGAATCGGAAGCAGGCTCCAGGCTCTGAGCTGTCAGCACAGAGCCCGACACGGGGCTCGAACTCACAGACTGTGAGATCATGCCCTGAGTCAGACGCTCAACTGACTGAGCCCCCTGGCACCCCAGACATCTACTGAGGGGGTCGCTGTGATAAATCAAGGGGTCCACAAAGCTGCATCTTTTCTGGAGACTCTGGGCACGGATTCATTGTCTTGCCTTTTCTAGCCTCTAGAGGCCGCCCAACCCCTTGCCCTGTGGCCCCTTTCTGCATCTTCAAAGCCAGCAATGGAGGGTCTAGTCTTTCTCACATTATATGACCCAGACACGGACTGACTCCTCCTTCGCATCCCTCTTCCACTTTTAAGGACCCTTGTAATTACATTGGGCCTACAATGATCCGGGATAATCTATATTAAATTAAGGTTAATTTGTATGTATATGAAATTAAGCCAACTGGCAACCTTAATTCCATCTGCAACCGTAGTTCCCTTTGACGTGTAACATAACATATTCATATATTCTGAATATTAGGACGTGGACATGGCGTGGGATGGGAGGGTGGACTGTGTTTTTCTGCCCACTTCAGTTGTATTACTTCTTGTAACTTTTCTATAGATCCAAATTTTTTAAGAATAAAAATCTGAAGAAAGTCCTTTAAAAAAGAAAATCCTGAAGATTCTACCCAAAAAGCTACTCGAACTGATAAGTGAGTTTAGCAAGATCACCGGACACAAGGTTAAAAAACAAAAATCAATTATATTTGTACATACTATCAACAAACTATCGGAAATTGAAATTTTAAAAATATCATGTTCAATAGCATCAGAAAATATTAAATGGCTTAGGAGTATATGTAAGAATATGTGCGACCAATATGTATAACAGAAGCTACAGAACATTGAGGAGATAAATTAAAGAAAACCTACGGAAATGGAGAATGCATCCTGTTCATGGATTGGAAGCCTAGACATTGTTAAGATGCCCACTGTCCTCCTAACCATCTATAGAATCTATACCGTGCCAGGCAAAATTCCAGTGGGCTCCCTTGTAGAAATTAACAAGCTGGTTGTGAAATCTATATGGAAAAGCAAAAAACCTAGAATAGTCAAGACAATTTTGAAAACTAATCACAAAGCTGGAAGGCTCATACTGCCTGATCTTCAAGATTTGCTACAAAGCTATTTACATTAAGGCTATAAATCAAGACAGCATAGACCTGACATAAGCACAGATGTATAGATCAATGGAACAGGATAGAGAGCCCAGAAATAGACACAGAGATAATCGATTGATTTTGGACACAGGTATCCTTAAGGAGCAGGAAAGGGAAGTTTCTTAGGAGCCACAGCTGTCCACCAAGGCCTGGTCTACCCAGTCGGTAGTGATGGCTGCTTCTCTGGAAGTGTGTAAGAGGCTGGATAGCCTTCTGTCCTGAACAGCCCCTCCTAACTCGGGCGGATCCAGAAGTTCTCGGCCCTGAAATCCCCAAGGCTGCCGAGGCGGCAGGAAGCGGTCGCTGGTTGCTGTCCGCGGTGCTGAACGCGCACAGTTCCCCAGATCCCACTGCCCTCCCGGTCCGGAATTCTGGGTATTTTGCATTTGTATGTACTAGCCAATCTTTAAGGTCAAGTCCTCGTTTATTATGGAAATGTCAGACATCTACAAAATTAGAGAAAATAGTATCATGAACGTCTATGGACTCATCACCCAGTGTCAACTGTTATCAATCTCTATTTCATCAACTGCCCCCCAGATTATTTTGAAGCAAATATCATGTATTATTTCATTCATCAATATTTCAGTATAGATATCTAAAAGATAAAAACCCTTTGTAAACATGTTCCCAACATATTAACACAACTCAAAAGCAATGGGTATTTCTTAACACCACCAAATATTTGGTTAGTATACAAGATCAGGTTTATGGGGGGATTCAAAGCTCAGAGGGGTTGAGGTAGCTTCCTGGGGATGCCTGATGTAGCCAGGATTTAGTGCTGGGACAGAGATCATCCCACCAGCATCACATGACCCCAGCCACAGATTGGCACATACCAGCCTGCTTGCCACAGATGACATTAAGCAATTCTGAGACACAGATTGATGGCTCAGGCAGGTGTCCAGACCCACAGAGTGGGTGGGCCCTGAGGACACCAGTGGCTAAAACACTATAGGCTCCAACCACACTCCTGCTCAGACAGGTGTCTAGGTCAAGATCAATTTTACATCAGAATCTCTGCATAAGAGTCATCAGCACCAGTATTTTCCAGCCAGCATTCTACTGTGCAGACAGCTTGGAACTGCAGCATGAATGCTAACCCCACCACTGACTGGTGTTTGGGACAAGGCACTTGACCTCTCTGAACCTCAGATTCTTTGTGGGCTCAGCTCACCATGGGCTTCCTCCAACCTGCCTTTGTACCTGCAGAATAATCCCCTCCTGGGATAACTTTCTGCCCACCCAAAATCTAGGCTTCCATGAAAACCCAGTTCAGAAACCCATTCCTTTGTGGCTAATCTCCTCTGGGAATCATCTCTAATACAGGAGTATTCATTGCCTATGTCATGGGCTCAGAGCAGAGCTGAAGGCCCCTCAGAAACCAGCTAGCCCAACCCCTGATTTTAAAGACAAAGAGATGAGGAATTAAGTACAGAACTCGCCTGGCATCACAGAGCAGATGCACGATGAAATTTTAATGGTCTGGGATTTCTTTTCTGCTTCCTGGAGCACAGACTTCGGCATTTCCAGCTCTACCACTTGCCCGTGAACATAACCTTTCTGTACCTCAGTTTCCTCATCCATAAAATGCAGAGAATGTTGCCAACCTCCCAGCGTTGCTGTGAGAATTGAGGTAATGAACTTTGTAAAGTGTAAGGTGAGTGCACTTGTAAGGATTAGGTTTCCTATTATTTCCACAGAGATAGCAACAGAGGCAGGTGAGCTCCTTGGAGCAGGCCTCTGTCTCAGGCGTGGGGACACACTGAGCAGACACTGGCACTCAGAGAAGCTGGCAGGGGTGGGGGTTTTGCAGCCAGCCTGGGAATGTGGCTTGACAATGGGACCCGAGGCTGTGCCAAGGCTCCAAGGCCCAGGGAAGTCCTTGGCTGGAACGCTGGGAGAAAGAGGAGGCGGTGGACATGACTTTAGTTCACCTGATGAGAGACCATGGCATAGGGCCAGAGAGGGTTCTGGTATCACACAGGTCTGGGCCCCGTCAAGCTCCCTTGGTGAGTTTTGTCTAGACGATTCCCAACCCGGGGGTGACGTGAGGCTCAAAGGAAGCCCCGTGGTCCTCCTGGGCTGGTGCCTAACACAGAGCAGATGTGAAGTTAGTGATTTCACTTCCTGCTGCTGCTTTCTGAGCAGTAACTCCTGCCATACGATGTTAGTCTACAAGGATCACTTTCTTTTCCCAAGCTCATATTTCACGGGTTTTGTGTTATTGTCTCCATCTTATGCAAAGGAACCCTGAGGCTCAGAGAGGTGAGGGCATTGCCCTAGCTCCTGCGAATGCGGAGTTGCAGAGATGGGACTCAAACCCAGGTCGACCTCAGTTCAGAGCCCCAGACCACACCTCTGCTCTGTATCACCTCAGGGCTCTGTGCCGGGAGGATTTCTAGGTAACCGGTCAGGGAGCTCTGATCGGGATCAGCTCCGGGGCTGTCTTTTCTGTCAGCTGAGCTCTGGCTCAAGGAAGAACACAGAACGGCTGGTGGATTGGCGGCTCAGTAAAACCCACAGGAGCTGCCTGGGCTAAGCTCATTCATTCTGAGGCTAAATTAATAGAGGCAGTAGCCAGGAGGTGGGAGGTGAAAGGCGACTGAGGTCCAGTAGTGGCCATATCATATCAGGGACAGCACTGGACCCCATACTCCTAGAGGGATTTGAACAAAATAGGGATAAGCGGTTGTAGTTTACTGAGCAGAAGTCCAGGCTGGGGGTCAGATCACCACCTTTCTATCCCTGCCAGGCTGTCTTCAGGCAGAGGGAGCAGGCCGGGGCTGTGGGCCCAGGGTGCAGAGCTGGGACCAGTGGAGAAAGCCACGGGCAGTCAGACTTTCAAGCCACATGAGAAAACGTCTAGGAGTTCAAGAGGAGAGAAATCAGGGAAGCACTTATAAACTGTAAAGCGCTGTGAGCGATACTCGTGAATTGTGCAGAGGTGGCCTTGATGGATGAGCCACAGATCATAGAGACCAAGAAGGAGTTTTCAGAGCGGAGCATTACCAGCAGCTGAGATACCCAGCCAGGTAAGACAGGAACCCTCGGCAACTTGCGGCTCAGGGGATGATGGAGAGGAAGGTGGGAGCAGCCAGCGATCTTTCTCCAACTAAGACACACAGCAAAGCGAGCCCCAAGCTGGACAGCCTTCGGTCCTGAACAGCCCCTCCTAACTCGGGCGGACCCCGAGGTTCTCTGCCCTGAGAGAAGGGATGGCGAGGGAGGCCTGTCTGTCCTCCTTGATGGAGGACAGAGGACAGGGGAGCCGGAATATTCTCAGAGGCCTCCTGAGCCTCTAGATCCTCCACCTGGAGACCCGGGGGGCCAGTCGCCCCCTCTCCAGAAACCCCAAGCCAGCACCTGGGAGCAGGGACAAGGCATCCCAGCTCTTTGGAGAGAGAATCCCTGGGGCCTGAAGATCAGGTGACTCAAGGTGGGACAGGCCCCTTCCTGCTGCAGGGGACAATATCTGTGCCTGCACCCACCCAAGTGACACAAGAGGGGACAGAAGCCCAGCTGGCCCCACTGGATCCTCGAGGTGAGTGGGGGAGTGAGCCCTCCTGCACGTCCTCATCCTCTGTGCCTCTTCTCTCCCTTTCAGCCCCCCACCCCCACCCCAGGCCCCCCTATGCTCCACTCACCCCTCTACCCTCACCTATGTGCTTCTCTGCTCCCACCCTCCCAATGGCTGCCCAGATCCAAAGTCCTGATCACACGGACAGTGGCCCCTGTGACCCGGCCTCTGCCTACCCTCCACCTGTGGACCTTGTGGCTCACACAGCTCCGGGCACACCGGCTGCTTTCTGCTTCTGAAACACATCGGCTTCATTTCAGTCTCGGGGCCTTTGCACTTGCTGTTCCCTCTGCTTGCAAAGCTCTTCCCCTAGCTCTTTGGCACCTGTGTGAGGCCTCGCCCCCAGGAGAGGCCTTCCTGGACCTCTGATCCCAAGTAACTCCCACCCCAACCTGCCATCGTTTCCGTATTCTCTTGTTCTTCTCCTCATGGCACTGCCTCAGATGATCTTATTTTTGCTTTTTCCTGTTGGCTGCTTAGCATCTGCCCCCAGACCCAGACCAGAATGCAAGTTTTCTTCGCGGCTATGACCCCAGAGCCTACAACCTATTAAGTATAAATTAAATGAATGAATGAATGAATGAACCATTATCTCTTTTGTTTAGATTTATTCCTTTGTTCCCTTTTTTCTCGAGAGCTTGCCTCCATTTCTCCACTCTCCACTCTCCTGAGAGAGAGAAAGGGGCCTGGGAGTGGGGTTGTGGAGGCCCTGCTCCGCCAGGAGCCTCCCAAGGACCAGGGGGACGGGTGGTGCTGCAGTGCTGGCAGCCAGGGGCCCTTGGGCGCCCCAACAGGACACACAGAGGTGGGATTCTGAAAACATTTTAACCCCTCTCTCTCCTCCCACCCTCCTACCTCCTGGTTGGGGGGGTGGTCCCACTGTATGGGCCCTGGAGGAGGTCATCGGGGATCAAGGCGGCTGGAACGACGCAGACCTTGGGGGTCACCCTGGGGCTAGTGCAGGACCAAGGGGGTCAGAGAAAGGATCCCATCACTTCCATTTGTCTTCCAATCTCTGGAATGAACATACAGCATTTTCTCCAGCTCAGCAATAACACCCAAATCCTGATTCCCTGCAGATGCTGCCCCCCCCAACATGGAAACTTCCAGAACCAATATGCGTGTCTCAGCTCCTGCCTGCCTTTTTCCCCTCTGATGACACAGGGGCAGGGTGACCTGGACACAGTAACCCAGGGACATACCAACAGGCTGGGCTTCTCCCAAAAGAGAAGTCTTTGGGCCCCGGTGGGGGGGGGGGCTCCAGAGGGGCTAGTGGGACCTCCTCTGGTTCCCGGGGGTCACCCACCCAGCCAGTCGGGGACAAGAGTCTGAGAGGAAAGGGAAGCTGCCCCCTTGGTCGTCCACTCAGCAGACCGATTCCTGTGCTGGCCCTGGGCCAAGGGCTGGGTTCTACGCTCTGGAAGACAAGCTAGGACTCAGGACTGGAGGCAGATGGAGGACGGGCAAGACAAGGGCCAGGGGAGGCCAGTCACCGGGCTGGCTCTCTTTGTGCCCCTCAGGCCTGACGGGAAAGTCTGGGCTCCTTGGTCGGGTCCACAGGAGGAGATGCCCTGAGCCAGAGGGCGCTGGTGACCGGCAGGCAGCAGGAGAAGCGGAAACAGGTGAATGCAGAGCTTTCAGAGCCTGGGGATGGACGAAGGGCAGGGATGAGGCCAGGGCAGTGAGCAGCCCTCACGCCCAGTGAGGTCACTCTGCTCCCAGACGCGGCCATGAGGAAGGGTCTTACTCCGACACTGGGATTCCAGGGATGGCAAACAAACATCTGTCAGGCAGGTTGGGAGGCAGGCTGAGGGACACGCAGTCCCAACCCAGACCCCACACGGGACACAGAGGGACATCCAGAAGGCTGTTGGAAGGGCGGTGGGGACCTGGCAGACCCGGGGGACCCACTCAGCCTGGGAGCTTGGGCCGCCTCTGGGAGCGGGTCCGGCAGACTGACTGGCATGGCTGGCCAGCGCCTACATCCAGGCCCAGCACGGGTCTGACCCACAGCGGTGACCAAACACGGGTGCCAGGGACTGCATGGGCGGACAGAGAGAAGGACCCGGATGGTGTGTGCCCTGTCTGTCCAGGATCCAGAAAAACGGCTGGTGTTTTTCTCCACCAGCGAAGCCACTTCCACTCCACCCAGGCCCATCCGCCGACCTCACCTGACCAGCCTGCGGAGCTGGTCCTTCGACCTGGAGCAGATCTCGAGGCCCAGGCTCTGCAGCACACTCTGCATCCACCACAGGTCGGCCGGTGCATCGGGCAGCCAATCCACCAGCCTGGAGGAGGGGGCAGCCAGCAGCTAAGCCCGAGCGTGCGGCCCGACGGCGCCCGCCTTCCCCACGGGCCCGGGGCCGGGCACCTCCCTGCACCTGAGGCCCCAGGCCTAACGGAAGTGAAATAGGGGTGAGAAGCACCGCGCGGGGTTGGGCCCACCACAGAGCTGGTTAGCGACTCCACAGGGCAGGAACAGCCCAAGGTGGGACTGGGGTCAGGCTGGCTTGGGGTCGTGGCCCAGCTCCCCCAGTCATCAGCTGTGTGACCTAGGCAGGTCAGAACCTCTCTGGGCCTCAGTTTCCTCACCTGTCTAAAGAGGACCATCACGGGGCGCCTGGGTGGCTCGGTAGGTTAAGTACCGGACTTCAGCTCGGGTCATGATCTCACAGTGTGTGAGTTCAAGCCCCACATCCGGCTCTGTGCTGACAGCTCAGAACCTAGAGCCCGTTTCAGATTCTGTGTCTCCCTCTTCTCTGCACTTCCCCTACTTGCGCTCTGTGTGTGTGTCTCTCTCTCTCAAAAATAAATAAACATGAAAAATTTTTTTAAAAAAGGGGACCATCACCTTGCCTAGAGTTTCACCTCCTTCACTCTCTGCCCCGCCCCCTCCTCCCCAGACCCGCCCTCCTTACTCAGCAGCCCTCCATCCACTCTCCCGTTAGCACCAGTCACTGTCCCGAGACATACTGCTGAGCATAGCCCTTTCCTGCGCAAAACCCTCCCACGGCTCCCCACGGGGGCCCTGCAGGGCCAGCAGAGGGCCAGGCCGTCCAGTCATGGCTGAGCGCGTGCCTGGCTGGGCACCTCCTCGGCCTCACTGGACACTGCAGGGCCTCCCCCACAACGTGTCACCTCTAGCAGAGCTGCTAAACCAGGGCCTGGAACTGGGCAAGCATCCCCCACAGTGTAGTATGAGAAGCAAAACGGAAGCTGGACCATCCCCTCCCTGGTTCTGGGCCTTCCGCCTCTGTTAGTGCAGCCTACATGTTGAGCAGCACGAAGGTCATAGAAAATGCTAAGTAAGAACCTCCCTGTGGTCTGGACAGGTTTTCCCACCCGTGCTCATATTTGGACTTTTTTGTCTGTTTGGGCTGAATAGGTTAGACTTCGCACTTATCCTTTTTGACTTCAACCTGTGGTTTCAATCTCACAGCTCAGCAGGAAGAGAGTCTGAGTCAGCAGAAAGCTCTCTCCTGGCTTTGGGCCACTGGCAATCCCAGCATCAGGGCTGATCCAGTCATTAACTCAGCACAGAGCAGAGCAGAGACCTGTGGCCCATTGTCATAGACCTCGTAGGGAAAAAAGAATTTTGTAAAAAAAATGCATTTCTCCCCATGACACTTCCCCACTGAGACCCTTCACTGCCTTCCCACCACTGTTAGAATAAAGACCACACTCCTCACTTGGCTACAGAACCCTGCATGTCCAGCCCCTGCCAGCCACCACCACACTGCCTCATCACCAGCCCCCTTTGGCTCCAGCCACACTGGCCTCCAATGAGCATTACTTCCTCTGCCTTCTGCCCCAGGACCTTTGCACATGCTGTTCCATCCATGTGGAATGCTTTGCCTTTCCCTCTTTGCCTGCTGGACCTATCCTTCAGATTATAACTCAAAAGTTACTGCCTTTAGGCAGCCTTCCCTGACTAGATCGCCCCTAGCGTGAGCTGTGTCAGTTCAGAGGCAGTGTAGACCTCTTTTAGGAAATACAGCCAGTACAGACCTATCTAGGTATCTCTAGACAGAGGTGTGATTGCACAGATGAATGTGTGATGGTTTGTGGGTCTGAGTCAGGGCTGCCTCCCTATCCCCAGCCAACCCCTGCCCAGGCCATCGATAGCTGCTGGTAGAATGAATGAACCAACAATGCAGAGTGATTCATTAATCAGCAAAGCTGGAATGGTTAGTGAGGGCTTAACTACAACCAGTCTTGTTGGAAGGGCCTTGTTTATTTATTTATTTATTTATTTATTTATTTATTTATTTATTTATTTTTTGAGAGAGAGAGAGAGAGAGAATGTGTGTGTGTGTGTGTGTGTGTGTGTGAGCAGGCAAGGGGCAGAGAGAGAAGGAAACACAGAATCCAACGCAGGCTCCAGGCTCCGAGCTGACAGCACAGAGCCCGATGTGGGGTTCAAACCCATGAACCGTGAGATCATGACCTGAGTCGAAGTCAGGCGCTACTCAGGAGCCCCATGGGCCTTGTTTTATGGAAAAAGAATCTGAGGCCCAGAGAGGTCAAGAGACCTGTCCCAGGCCACACAGCTAACCTGAGCCAGATCCAACCTTTGAATTATTTCCCCCGAAATAGCACATTTTCTCTGAGGCTCAAAGGGCCTAGAGACAGGAGAGCGGCCAGGGTGCTGGCCAGGTGCTGGCCAAAGTGCTGACTGGGGTGCTGACCAGGGTGCTGACCAGGAGGCCCCTTTTCTGATCAGCCGGTCACAGCTGCTACACCATCCCCCCAGGGGTCCCATCTTGCAGAAGGAGACGACCAGGACCAAGCAGCAGGGGAGGCCAGCCATGCCCCACCCCCACCCAGCGTGCAGGCCGCCCTTCCTGCCGTGGGCACTGGCCTCCCCACAACCCCGGTGACAGGTCAGGCCCTTCCCAGGCCCCCTGCTGGGCCTCACCTTCTGCTCCGGAAGTAAACATACTCGAAGGGGAGTGTCCAGGGCAGCAGGAAGTAGGTCAGGGCCCACCCGGGCACCGAGCGGCGGAAGCGGGCCCAGGGGCTGGTGTCCCTCATACATGCTTTCTTCAGCGCTGCAAGAGAAGCCGTGGCGTGACCCCCCGCCCTCCAGCCAGCCCCCTAACCATCACCCTTCAGGAAGGCGGCCTGAACCCCTTTCCACCTCACACGGTCCACAAACTGTGCCTGTCTGCCCCCCCCCCCCCCCCCCCCGCCCCTGCCTCATCTGCAGAGGGAAAAAGCAGCAGGACTGATCAAGCCCCTAGCCTGAGCCAGCAGGGGGGAGGCACTCAGCTTGTGCTCTCTCCTCAGTGCCCCTGATGTAGGCACGACATGCCCCCGTCACAGATGAGGAGACTGAGGTTCAGGGTGGAGAAGTGACTTGCCCAAAGGCCATCCCAGAAAGTGGCAGGGCCAGGGGGGACCCAAGGCCTGGCAGGCTCGCGGAATTCTCTCCTTCTCTCCCACCCCTCTGCAAAGTCTGTCGTGGGCCCCACCCCAGGGCGGGCCGGGCGCCCACACCATGCCATCCTTGGTAACAGCAACATGCCCGTGTTATTAGCAGCACGGCAGTGGGAACAACCGGCACCGGTTCCCAGGTCCCCCAGCCCCGGAACGGACCAGGGTGGAAAGGACTGGCGCCCTGGCCAGGGCAGAGCCGGAGCTCAAATCCTAGCCTTCAAACTCGAGCCTCCATCCTTGACCCTGGGGATTGCTGTCTAGAGACAGCCACTCGGAGGGTTCACAGCACGGCAGGAAGACCCAGCTCCTCGTTTACCTGCCGCGCGACCCCGAAGGAGTCCCTTCCCTTCCCCGAGCCTGGACCACCTCCTCTGAAAAGTGGCAGGCAGGCGGGGATTACGGGCTCAGCTAAGTCCCAGGGCGGCGAGCTCCTGTGCCGCCCCGCCCCCCGAGGCGGCTCTCTGGCGCCCCCGCGTGGCTGCAGGGACGCTGCCGTGGTTCCAGAGCTCCAAGCTTGGACCTCAGGGGCTCAGCACAGAGCCAGCACCGCTTGCGCATGCCCTGTAAGGCCTCCAGGGCAGAAAGAGGCTGCATCCACCCACACTGTTCTTGCTCTGACCTCAACCGCCATCGTCTCTCCTTCCAGCCTCCCCGCCGCCACCCCCAGGCTGTCCCATCCCAGCTAGGTGCGGGAACACTGGGTCTAGAGTTCAGAAAAGTACTCAACTCTGAAAAGGAGGGGTTGCTCCCTGTAAGTCCCCCGCAGTGGCTCCCCATCTGTCTCCTCTTGCAGTTTCAAAGCACCTGCCTGACCCCCCAACCTCTGCTCCCCTGCCCCTCAGCCACAATGTTGTGGCCGCAGGGGCCTCCCGCTGCCCCCTCCAAGCCCAGGACATTTGCACATGCTGTATCCTCTGCCTGGCTGCTCATATTCCCCCTTTGGCCTGGCCACAACTCCTCAAGTCTCACTTAGCTGCTGTTCAAACCCACATCCCGACCAGCATTACACGTGTCTGGACTTTTCTGTTATTGCAGTTGTGACTTTGGGGTCACTAAGCAGGAGAGCAGACTAAATGGATCACAACAGAACTCCTGCTTCGGCTATGTGTTAGCTGTGTGACTTTGGACCAGTCACTTAACCTCTCTGTGCAATAGTTTCCATACAACGGGGACAATTCAGTGCCATCCTAAAGGTATTGTTGGGAGGATGAAATGAGTCCCTCTTCATGTGAAGAGTCCAGAACCCTCTGCGTGCGCCTCTCTTAGGTCCCTCACACTCCCTGCCCTTCCCTGGGCAGTGGGCAAAGACCTGGCTTTCTGAGGCCCAGATCTGGGTTTGAATCTCCCAATCGCCTCCTCATCAGTGGAATGGGGTAAGAAAAGCACCCCGTGGTGGTGCGGAGCGAGTGATACAACAGGTAAAAGGCCTTCGCCCCACACGTGGCGCTCAGGAGACGTCAGTAAGGGAGCCCTGTCTTCCTCCAGCCCGCGAGGACCGGCAGGGTAGGCCCCGCCCTCAGGCCCCCGCGTGCAGGGCACGAGGCAGGCGAGCCAGTGCACGGAGGAAGGGCAGTACCAGCCTCCAGCTCTGGTGAGAGCAGCTCGAAGTTGGGCACGTCCTTGACCAGCACGTTGGGCACTGCCCAGTTTAAAGACAGGCCCCCCTTCTGGCCACCGTCATGGTCGGTGTCCTGGGTCCCATCCACGGGGGCTGGGGGCTCCTTAGACGCCAGCAGGCAAAGCACTGGTTCCTTGGTAAGTCCTGGGTCAGCAGAGAAGAGGGACACAACAGATCAGTGACTGGAGCCCCCTGGTGACAGCGACTCCCCTGGCCCTCCATGCCACCTGCCCCTCAGTCCCCAAACCCAGCTCTGCAGACCTGCTTGCCACAGAATGGACCCGTGGCTCATCCTGAATGACCAGCTCTCCCCTGGCCCTTCTCTGCTCCCTGTTTCCCGTGCACTTTCTAGCGGTTAATCAGATCCCAGACCATGAAGAACCAGTCCACGGGTCAAATCCTGATGTCGGCACCTGCTAGCTAGGGGACCTAAGCACTCCATGCCTCGGTTTCCCTCTTTGAGAAAGGAGGAAATGAAAACCTGCTCTCTGTGGTTGTTCTGAGAACTGGATGAGGCAACCACCTAAAGCTCAAGCCCAGATCTGGGCACAGAGTGCGTGCTCAGCAAATCCTGTCGGCTCCTGTGTGGCTGGGACTGCAGCGGGGGGTAAAGGACATGGTTCTTTCTGTGGCCGGACAGACAGCCTGGGCTCAAATCTCAGGATGACGACTTTGAAGAGCAGTGCTCTGTGGGGTGAGATCCAAGCTCTCCAATGGAGAAGCCCTCTCTGGCCCACGCACTCCCCCATGAACACACACCCACATGCACACGCACACGCCTGCGGCCATACTGAGTTGTGTGCACTGAAGGTGCTGGCCCTGTTCCTTTGCTCACCTGCCGTCTGCCTGGAATGCCCTCTTCCTCTCTGTCTTCAAACTTTCCACAGTGTTCATACTAGTCAAAACCCAGCTTATCTGTCGCCGCCTCCAGGAAGCCCTCTTTGCCCACCCCCCCCTCCCGGTCACTCCCCGGCTAGGTCAGGGTCCCCTCTGGGCTCCTATAGGCCTGAGCGTCCCTCCATCTCCAGGGGGAGGTGTCTCTCTCTTGATCTGTGTCCCCGCATCAGACTAAGGGCAGTCAGCTCAAGAGCAGGGCCCACATGTGATCCTCTCTGGGCCCCAGGATCCAGCTCAGTCCAGGCACAGAGCAGATGCCGAGGAAGAGAATAAGCGAGCGGAGAGCCCTGAAAACCCAAACACCCGGAAAGCCGGATGCACTCGGGGCCCCGGGGAAGCAGGACGGCTGCCTACCGCCCGGACGGCCACCTACCACCAGGACGGCCACCTACCACCGCCCGGACGGCCACCTACCGCCAGGACGGCAACCTACCGCGTCTCTCCAGGAACCGGAGGGCGTCTAGGTAGCCTTGTCTGCAATTGTCGGCGACCATCTGCCAACACAAGGGTCAGGGCGGGATGGGGAAGGCCTTGAGCTGGCAGCCCGCAGGCAGAGACTCCTCTTCAACCGGAAGCAATCCCTGCCCAGCCCGCGCTCCCCTCAGCAGGGTTCAAGGACCCCAGAGCTGGGTGGGGGCTGCTCCCATTGAAGATCTGCCATCTATTCAAGCTGCCCCCCTCCCACACGCCCATGTGACCTCCCTCCTCCCTCCCCTAAGACTCCTTGGTGGGGGTGGGGGCGGGGGAGGGGACTTGTTCCAGACTCTCCTCTCTCTGGTCTCAGTTCCCTCCTCTGAAAAACTAGGCCCAGCTCAGGATGCCTGAGGCTCCCTGCTGGTCAATGCCTCGGGGTTCCCTTTGCCTTTGGATGCTTATTTCCAGAACCAGCCTGAGACGGCAGAGGAAACTCGGGGCCCACACCGCCCGTCTCAGTCAGAGCCCCCTAGTGGGGAGAAGGCACCTGCAAGTGCAGGAGGGAGCTGTGTGGCCTCGGAATGGCCAGGCCGCCCTTCTGAAAGCCTGAGCTTCCCTGGCCGTGAGGTGGGGCTGAAATTTTCTGTCCACCCCACAGGTATAGGGGAGATCGGAGTACATGGACATGACCTTGTTTCCTAAATTAAAAACACTATGGAACCAAGGTGCCTGGCTGGCTCAGTGTGCAACTCTTGATCTTAGGGTTGTGAGTTCGAGCCCCATGTGGGGCGCTGCATCGACTTAAAGTAAAAAACAAAATAAAACAAAACACTACAGAACCGAAAAATGTATGAAGAAATAGGGGAGGGCCAAGGCATGGTTGGGCGTGTTATGGTGATAAACTGCCGGTTGTCAGATGACCCACTTTCCTGAAGTTCCGGGGACAAAGGCAGGAAGTGTAAGTCTGTTGTCCACCTTGGTCTGTGTTTTTGCCTCGCCTCCACGGGGATGGTCAATTTGGCCACAGTCTAGGGCAGTGGCTAAGAGCTTGGGTCTGAGGATTGGAAGCCTGGCTTTGCTGCTTCTGGGCTGTGTGACCTTGAACAAGTTGCTTAACCTCTCTGAGACTTGGTGTCCTCCCCCAGGAAAGAGAGACAGTAACAGGGCCTCTCACAGAGGCCTGGCTCAAACCCGCGCTCAGGAGGGTTGGCCTTAGCAGGCTCTGGTATGGGGGCCGCTCCCAGCTCAGCACTCCCTCGGGCAGGGAGGGGTTCTGTGGGCACCACCTGCGCCCCGCATTGTGGGTTCGAGGGCTCCATTGCAAGACTCAGGACGTGTATTCTACCTTGGTCGGGGGGGAGGGTGTGGGGCACAGTCTGACTCACAGGACCCTTGACTGTGGCCAAGCCTCTAACACCTTCCAGGCGGGCGCTGGGGCCAGACCTACCTCCGGGCTGGGGGGCATGAGGGAGGCAAACCCCAGGAATAAGTTCTGCGTGGATATCTGGAAGCTGGCATTGAAGGCGTTCAGCTCATGGATGCTGGCCGAGGCGCTCTGGGGGCAGATGTCCACCGTCCCGTGGAAAGGGGACACGGTGATGGTGCAGGGGGAGTCCGCGAAGGGCAGGTTGTTGCTCAGAGCCCCGTCGATGTAGCGCTGCAATTCAGGTGGGCGCCCGGCTCAGGACGCCTGTCCTCTTCCCGAACCGCCACGGAGCCACCGGCCGGAAACGGGCGGCGGCCGGTGACCTCCAGCTGCCCGGGAGCCACTGGGTCCACGGGAGCCCAGGATGATCTGAGCACCGCCCCCCAGGAGCGGGGGGCGGGGGGGGTGCTGGCACACAGCAGGTGATCAAGGAGCACAGACGGGTCCCCTCCACCCACACGGCTGTCAGCAGTCGGAAAACGGGGCCACCCAGAGCCCGGGACAGGGACTGGGTCACCACGCCCTCGCAGTGCACTTACCTCCCCTCTGAATTCGGGAGGAATCGTCCCACAGTAGAAAGGAAAGTATAAGGTACAGACCAGAGCCTGGGAAAACGGAGCAGCGGAAACACAATGGTTCATGCTCCCGGTGTTCAGAACCTGCTCTGGGCAGAGCAGCCTGCAAGGCACGTGGCGTGAGTTTTGTGCTCAGGGAGGGAAATGAGGCCCAGGGAGGTGTCGCGTCCCAGCCGAGCTCTCCAGGTCACAGAGGTACTTGAATGCAAGCCTGTCATGACACTCACCCTCCTCTTCCCGCTAACGGGTCCTCGCCCACTTGAAACTGCTGCCGGGACTTCCCTTCCCCCAAGGTCAAACAGAGGCGCCAGGTGCCCTTCCCAGCTGGCAGGAATGCTTCCCAACAATCTAGATTTGCCTCCCAAAATGCATTCCCGGACACCCACTCAACCAAATGCATCTCAGATCAGAAACCCTGACTTCCGGTTCAGTGTCAGACTCTTGATTTCAGCTCAGGTCATGATCCGATGGTGGTCCGTGAGTTCGAGCCCTACACTGGGCTCCACACGGACAGTGCAGAGCCTGCTTGGGATTCTCTCTGTCTCTGCCCCTCTCCCGGTCAAGTTCTCTCCCCCCCTCTCTCTCCAAATAAACAAACATTAAAAAAGAAGAAACTCTGACTTCTCTACCCACTTAGAAAACACTGTCCACTCTTCCCAGGAGAGGCTCTGACAAGCCCTTCAGTGAAAAAGAAGCTTAACATATTGACATTTGGGGCTCGAGAATTCTGCCTTGGGAGTGGGAGATGGGGTGGGAGGGGGCTGTCCTGAACACCGTGGGTTATTTAGCAGCGTCCTTGGCCTCTACCCACTAAGTGTCAGTACTCTGCGCGCACACACATACGCATACACGGAGCTGTGACAACCAAAAATGCCTCCAATGTTGTCAAATGTCCCCGGGGGGGGGAGAGTCACTTCTGGTTGAGAAACACTGACGGAGAGCCTAGCAAACTCATCCAGCACAGAACTTGTCTCTCGGGTCTACTTGGAAATATCCCTCCAGCCCTCTCTAGGGGGTGCAGGATCGAACCTGTCTCTAACCAGTTGGAGATGCAAGTGGGAGTCTTGTTCCCACAGATAACAGTGACAGCAGCTAATGTTTACTGAGCACCTATTATGTGCCACGTCCTGTGCTATGTGCCGTCCAGGCAAAGATGCTGGGACACGCTTTAGGGTCCCGAGCCAGCTTCCTCAAGAGCCATCAGGCCACAGCACGGGACTGGCCCTGCATGTACTATGAATTCCAATCAGCACAGAAGGGCAGACTCAGGAGCAATCCCCGTGCTGGGGGCTGGGGCCAGCAAGATGAAGCAGATTCTGCAGCAGGGGCCCCAGTCCGGGTGGAAGGCACGGACCCGAATGGAGGGGGCAGCAGAGCTGTGATGGGGGAGCTGAGGCCCTACAGCCTAGGGGCCTGTCTCCCTACCCGCCTGAGTCCTCTCAGGGACCCAACCCCTACTGAGCCCACCTGACCACGCCTACAGCCTGTCCCTGGCCTCTCCCTGACCTGTAGCTCTCCTAATTCCATTACGAGCAGGCTCATCTCTGAAAAAGCAGCCCCTTCAAAGACCCTGAGGACAGAAGCCTGACTTGGCCGCCTCCCCGGCCATACCCTTCTCTGTGTGCAGCCAGAGGGCCTTCCCAGAGCAAGCTGGGAGCGGGGAGATTCCATACTTACCCAGTGACTCCTCTCTGCACCTCCACTGTCTTGCTCTTAAACAAACCCAAGCCTCAGGTCCCCACCCCCACCCCAAGGAGTGTCTGCCCCCAGGGGAGCACCTGGCAAGCCGCTGGGAGGAGCTGGAGTCCACTCACCTGTCTCCAGGGCCTGGGTCACCCAGTGCTCTCACCTGGATGACTTCACTGCGGGTTGCGAAGTCGGTGACTATGATGTTGTGGCCGTCGGGCCAACGGGTCAGCGAGATGCCCAGCCGCTGGGAGGCGAGGATATGAACGTCGGTGGGCAGTTTGTCCTGCAGCTGCTGCCTGATGTGCTCGATGGGCGCGAAGGCAGGGTGGAAGATGCCCAGGCTCAGGTTCTCCACCTGCCTGACCATGCCCAGGAGGTGGGAGCAGCAGAAATCTGCGGGCGCACAGAGGAGGGGGTCCTCAGCCTCCCAGGGGGTCTGCCCACATCCTTCCCAAAGCCTTGACCTCCTTCCCGGGTGCCTCCCCTCTCCATCTCAGAATTTCTGTGCCCAGCCGTGTTCAAATGCTCTGTCCACCTTTTGATCTCGGGAGCAGGCTCCCCAGTTCTGCTCGGTTCTCTGCGAAACAAGGGTAGCAATAGCCTCGCCCCGAGTCCTCAAGGTTCTCATAAGGCGTGGACCCAAGCACCCTGCGTGCAAAGGGCGCAGGCCCCCGCGCCAGGCACGAGGCCCTGAAACGCCCGTCTCGGCGCCCTCCCTCCCGCGTGGAGCCAGCGTCCCGCAGCGCTCCTCGCCCGCGCCGGCCCCCGCGCACCGACGGTCTTGCCGGTGATGATGCTCATGGCGTTGAGAGCCCCAGACGAGGAGCCGTAGATGCGGCGGGCGCCCTGGAGGAGGTGCGGGGCGCGCTCCCTGAGGCAGCAGGTCACACCCACGTGGTAGAGCCCCAGGAAGCCTGCGCCCGCGAAGGACAGGCTCCAGCTACCCTCCTCCTGGTAGCAGTGCATGGCGGTAGGGGTCGGGACCGAGCTGGGCCGGGGTTCCGCACGGGGGCAGCCAGCGCAGTCGTGAGAGCACCGGCTGCGGCGAAGATAAGCCCCTGCGGGAGCCCGAACCCCGCCCCACGCGCACCTGCCCCGCCCCGCTCCGGGGTGGGTCTCCCGCCGCCCCAGCCAATGAAACTCCACAGCCGCAATGCCCCGCCCCACGCGCCCTTTCCCCGCCCCGGGGTGGGTCTCCCGCCGCCCCAGCCAATGAAGTCCCAGGACCGCGATGCTTCGCCCCCAGGGGTACTGCAGGTTTGGCCCCGAGCTGCGAGCCTGCTGGGGGTACGCTGGCGTCGCCCCCACACGCCAGCTGTGTGGCGGATCACGGCCCCAGGTCGCGGGGTGACCGGCCAGGGGGGAACGGCACTGGGACCCAAAAGAACCCAGCCTGTAAAGTATGAGCTGTCCGCTCGTGTCCCTGCTCCCTTAGCAGCAGGAATCAGGGCAGAACAGGGCTTCTGGAAGAATCTCAGACGGCTGAACCTGGAGCATCTTACGCCAAAAAGCAGGGAAGTGCCCCAAAAGTGATGAGGACTCGTCCAAAGGATACAGAAGCCAGCTTGGAGGGGTTTCACTGGCTAAATCCAGGACCATTTGAGCATCGAAACAAATAATGTTAATAAGAGAATGTTCCTGGGCCACCTGGGTGGGTCAGTAAACTGTCGGAATCGATTTCCGCTCAGGTCGTGATCTCATGGTTCCTGAGATAATGCAGAGCCCGCCTGGGATTCTCTCCGCCTCTCTTCTGCCCCTCCCCTAATCATGCGTGTGTGTGTGTGTGTGTGTGTGTGTGTGTGTGTGTGTACGCTCTCTCTCGCTCTCTCTCAATCTCTCTCTCAAAAATAAAACTTTAAAAAAGATAAGAGAGGGGTGCCTGGGTGGCTCAGTCGGTTAAGCGGCCGGCTTCCCTCAAGTCATGATCTCAAGGTTAGTGGGTTCGAACCCTGCGTGGGGCTCTGTACTGACAGCTTGGAGCCTGGAGCCTGCTTCAGATTCTGTGTCTCCCTCTCTCTCTGACCTTCCCCTACTCACACTCTCTCTGTCTCTCAAAGATAAATTAAAAAAAATTTTTTTTAAATTTTAAAAAAAGATAAGAGAACATTCAGAGAATAAAGTAAGAATCTATGACTCCATAAATGAAATAAGTGAATAAATAGAGAAGGCAAAGCTCTTCCTTACATAAAATACTAATAATTGTAGAAAATAATATAGAAATGGAGAATCATTTTGCAAGACTCTCAGTTATAATGGACTTAGCCAAGAGTTCCCATTAGAGGTTGACATGGTAGGGACTAGAAATAGGATATTTACCTAGTTGCAAAATATCTTCCTTACAATTACTATTAATTGTAAAAGTTAAAAATAGGTTACAGAGGTGCCTGGGTGACTCCGTCAGTTAAGCATCTAACTCTTGATCTTGGCTCAGTCATGATCTCGCGGTTCATGGGCTCGAGCCCTGCATCAGCCTCTGTGCTGACAGTGAGGAACCTGTTTGGGATTCTCTCTCTCTCTCTCTCTCTCTCTCGCTCGCTCGCTCGCTCTGCTCCTCCCTCACTTGTGTGCGGACATGCACACACACACACACATACACTCTCTCTCTCAAAATACATAAATAGACTTAAAAAATTAAGTTACAGTAGATCACCATGCAGATACAGCCATAATTGAATATTGTCACTAATAATGGGACAGACTGTCATCACATGCCTCTAAGGTGATCCCCTAAAGGCAAACGTCATGTGGAAAAGAAGCGACTCCCCAAAGATACGCACATCCCAGTACTCAGAACTGTGACAGTGTTACCTTATATATCAAAAGGGTCTTTGCAGATATGATTGATTTTAGGGATCTTAAAATACGGACATTATTCTGGACTCTCTGGGCAGGCGTGGTATAATCCCAAGACTCCTTAAAAGACGGGAGGGGGTGGGTCAGAGAGAGATTTAAAGGTGCGACAGCGCTGACTCTGGAGGACGGGGCCAAGTGCCACAGAACGTGGACAACCTCTGAGGCCAAGGAGACAGATGCTCCCCGGCAGCCTCTCGAAGGAACACGACCCTGCCGACACCTTGATTCAACCCAGTGAAACCCGTTTCAGACTCCCAACCTCTCAATCGGTAAAATAACAGTGTGTGTTTTTCTAACCAATTAAGTTGTGGCCGTTTGTAATAGCAGCCAAAGGACACATCACTTCCGTAGTATTCGTGACAGAAATGCATAACCTGAACGCAGTGTAGACAAGACATGAGATAATGCAGGTGAAGGGACCGTCTACTAAATAACGTGTACCCTTAAAAAAAAAAAAAGGTTAAGATCATGAAAGACAAAGGAAAACATTAAAGGAAGCTAAGGAGACAGGATAACTGAGTGCAATGTGTGGTCCTGGACTTGACGTTGGCCTGGAGAGAGACAAACCCCATAAAGGATGTGATCGAGACAATTGACAACGTTTACTGACGTTACATTTACACATTTTACTGTGGGTCCACGAGGAAAAGTCCTGCTCGAGGGGACACACAGATGCTGAGGAGTAGGGAGGGCTGTGTCTGCAGCGGAATTGTCAGTGGCTCAGAAAGATACCTCGGGGTGCCTCAGGGGCTCAGTCGATTGAGCGACCGACTTCGGCTCAGGTCATGATCTCACGGTTCATGGGTTCGAGCCCCGCGTCGGGCTCCGTGCTGACAGGTCGGAGCCTGGAGCCTGCTTCGGATTCTGCATCTCTCTGTCTCTCTGTCCCTCCTCCACACACTCTCTCTCTCTCTCTCTCTCTCTCTCTCTCTCAAAAATAAAAAAAAATTGAAAAAAGAAAAACACCAGTATTTCTCTGTATGTATGTCTGCGTCTCTCTCTGCATCTGCATATGGAGAAAGCAAACGTGACAAGTGTCGCTGACCCAAGACTCTGAGTAAAGGGGAAAAAGGCAGCGAGGAGTTCTTTCCTCCTGGGTTGGCTCCTGGGACTCTAGAGGGACTCCAGCCGGTGGCGGTCCCGCCCAGCGCTCCAGCGCTTGTGTTTCGTGTTTCAGTGAAGCCTCCAGACCCGCCACGTCTCTTTTCCCGAGATTGTGCAGGAAGAGGGGGCTGGTGAAGCCGTAAACACCCCAAAGGGAAGGGGCAGCATGTGGGAAGAAGGAAGAGCGCCCTCCAGTGGCGCCCTCGTTGAGGAGGCGGGAAAAGAAGGACCAGGAGGCCAGAGCCGCCCTAGAGAGTGGGCGGGGCTTGGAGATGGGGACAGGGACAAAAACAAAAAGAAGACAAAGGTGAGGACGAGGGTTCTGAGCCACGAAGGCTGCTTATCTGTTACCTTGTTCCAGAAGGGGTGGGGCATAGGTCCCAGAAAGGGTGGAAAGTTCCAGGACATTGTACTCCTCCAGACGCTTGGGCAATGCTCCCCGGTGTGGTCATCCCAACTCGTCCTGTTTGGAGAATATGGGTGAAGAGGCCGGCCTCCCGCGCAGCTCCCCTTTGCCCTTGGCCTCCCCACGCCCTGCAGGCGTCAGGCCCCCTCCTCGCTGGAGAGCCGGTGCCACATCCGGCCCACTCATCTGCCCACGCAGCTCTGAGCACAGCCAGCGACCTGGGGAGACACCGTGGTCCCCTGCACTAGGCGCTCGGTCTAGGACCCCGGCGGGGTCTGCTGTGGGTCAAGGGCAGCTCAGGGGCGGCTGTACACCGCCCATGCCCGTGCCTCGCCAGCAGGACCTCACTGCGCACACTCATGGGTCCATTAACCGCGCGGCGGTCCCGGACAGCAAGTGTGTAAATGTGGTCGCGTGACAGCTTCTACCTGTGGCAACCGGAAATGCTGCACGCACAACAGCAGTGTCCCGTCAGCCTGTGAGAAGCCGCACACGGGGGCTGTCTGGCTGACTGGAGAAAGAGTGAGAACGTAGCACTAGAGACTGTTTGCCGTGACCCCAGGGACACCAACTGTGGGACTGTCTTCGAAGATGCTGCTTCTCCGAAGTGGATTAGGAAGGGGGAAAAGAAAAGTGCTGGGCGAGACTCATTGTGTGTTCTTGTAGCTCGGGGACTTCGTCATTATCTCAGAGGTTTTCCTGAGAACAGGAAGGGCCCCTAGACAGAGCGGAAGGTGTCATCCAGACAGGCAGCCCGAAAAGGAATGGGGGAACCCCACAGAACCCAAGCGAGGTGGCCAGAAGACGGCACCACGAGGAACGATGCTCTTCCAAGGAGCACGCATCGGGCTGAGGCTCTGTCCGTGGAGAAATCGACATTCCTAAGACACATGATCATTTCTTGGGCAAAGCCTGGCACTTTTTAGGCTCTCTGTTAGGGTCGTTTGCCTTCCTAAAGCCCCAGCAAGAGAAGTCGCGAGGTTCTGTGCCCGGAGAAGGAACCAGAAGGCAGAGGAGCGCCGTGGAAGGAATGCCTAGAGCGGCAGAAACAGAATCGGGTTTGTAATTGCCTGGAATGACCAGTGACACGAAACCTGACTGATCACGTGAGGTCAGCCGTATACACACGCCACACAAGCAGTTGTGGGAAAACAGCTTATCGTAAGGCTGGCTTGGCATCAGCTCATGTGATAAAGACCCCGGGGGGGGGGGGGGTTCCAGGTGAGTCAAAGTCATTCTGAATCCGGGTGATCTGGCCAAGAGTATCAGAACAAAACCACAGGACGGAGCGACCCCCCAACCAGCCCCTGTCCCCAGCTGCACTGCTTGGAAGGGACTCCAGTGTCTCCTCTGAGATGCAGCTTACTTCCAGGCACCACAGCTGGGTCCACCGAGACATGGAGAGTCTTGAAGAGCAAGAATGATTTCGGAGAACAGAGCACTTGATGCTGAGAAAAAGGACCTGGCATTTATTGAGCGCCTGCTGTATGCTGGGGAGGCAGGCATATGTCTTTTTAAAAATTGTTTACTTATTTAATTTGAGAGAGAGAGAGCACGAGTAGGGGAAGGGCAGAGAGAGAGGAAGAGAGAGAATCCCAACCAGGTTCCTTGCTGTCCGTGCAAAGCCTGCCCGATGTGGGGCTCCAGCTCATGAGCTGAGCCTAAATCAAGAGTCGGATGTTCCAGATGGCCAACAGGCACATGAAACGATGCTCAGCGTCACTCATCTTCAGGGAAACACAAATCAAAACCACGCTGAGATACCACCTCACACCAGTCAGAGTCGCTAAAATGAACAAATCCAGAGACTACAGATGCTGGCGAGGATGTGGAGAGACGGGCACCCTCCTACACTGTTGGTGGGAATGTAAACTGGTGCAGCCGCTCTGGAAAATAGTGTGGAGGTTCCTCAAAAAACTATCCATAGAACTCCCCTATGACCCAGCAATAGCACTGCTAGGGATTTACCCAAGGGATACAGAAGTGCTGATGCATAGGGGCACATGTACCCCAATGTTCACAGCGGCACTTTCTACAATAGCCAAATCATGGAAAGAGCCTAAATGTCCATCATCTGACAAATGGATCAAGAAGATGTGGTTTATATACACAATGGAGTACTCCATGGCAATGAGGAAGGATGAAATCTGGCCATTTGTAGCAAAGTGGATGGACCTCGAGGGTGTCGTGCTAAGCGAAATAAGTCAGGCAGAGAAGGACAGATACCATATGTTTTCACTCAAAGGTCTAACAGGAGAGACCTAACAGAGGACCATGGGGAAAGGAAGGGGGAAAAAGAGTCAGGGAGAGGGACGGGGGCAAATCATGAGAGACTATTAACACAGAAAACGAACTGAGGACTGAAAGGGGAGGGGAGGGGGGAAGGGGGTGATGGTCATGGTGAGGGGCACTAGTGGGGAGAGGCACTGGGTGTTATATGGAAACCAATTTGACAATAAACTATTATAAATTAAAAAAAAAAAGAGTGGGATGTTTAACCTACTGAGTTACACAGGCACCCCAACACATATGCCTTTTACATTTTTTTAACATTTATTTATTTTTTAAATTTTATTTATTTATTTATTTATTTTAAAGAGAGTGACAGAGAGTGAATGGGGAGAGGGAGAGAGGGAGACACAGAATCCGAAGCAGCTCCAGGCTCCAAGCTGTCAGCACAGAGCCCGACGCGGGGCTCCAACCCATGAACCCCGAGATCCTGACCTGAGCTGAGGTTGGACGCTTAACCTGCTGAACCAACCAGGCGCCATGATGCATACGCATTTCAAAGACTGATGGAAGGAACAGATGTTCAACCTGAAAAAGAAACGGTTTAGGGAAACGGGTTAATGTCCACCAAGAGTCCCAGAGCTCCGTTCCATCCCACAGAAGAGGAAGCCATTTCGTTGTCTTTTGCTTTAGAAAACAGCCGGGAAGCCAGGAAGCAGATGGACAGGGAGGCCACATTTGCCTTGACATTAGGAATCCATTGTTTTTCCATCATGATAAATGTACCCTTGAATCCCCGTCACCTATTTCTCCCATTCCCCACCAGCCTTGAGGAGAAATGTTTTTCAGGTTATTTATTTTGACAGAGAGCTCATGGAAGCAGGGGAGAGGCAAAGAGAGAGGGAGAGAGAAAATCCCGCGCAGGCTCCGTGCTGTCAGTGCAGAGCCCGACACAGGGCTCAATCCCATGAACCGCGAAATCATGACCTGAGCCTAAATCAAGACTCAGATGCTTAACCGACTGAGGCACCCAGGCGCCCCTTGAGAAGAAACTTTTAAGTATCCCAATGTTTAGACTTTGTCCTAATAGCTCTATAGATCAGTCTGTCGGGATTAGATACGACCAGATGATTTACTGAGGAGTGCTGAATATCTGTTGTAACGTCACAGCCAAAGGTTTTCTCTCTGCTTCTCAAGAATATTCCAGAAGGGGTTGTCCTACCAGAAGTCATCCTACCAGACTAGCCTCCAGGCAGGGCCGTCTTGCTGGGGAGAGCAGAGAGAAGGAACTAGTGGACAGGAGCCTAGTGGGGGGGGGGGGTAGGGAATGGCTCAGTTTTGAAACATATATAATCAGAATAAAGCAATCACGGGGCCTGGAGGGAAGACATCTCAAAGTCTGTCCAGAACGTCCGACAGTCCTGCCACCA
>PISW01005391.1:87518-136477 GCA_004023785.1 Mungos mungo
TACAGATTTGCTGAGAGGATGGAGAAGATCGATTCCCCCCAAAGTGTGTCATAAACTGTAAAGCCCCCACGCACTTAGATATGTCGTGAGTAAGCCTTCCCGGGCCCAATGTCTGCCAACAGCCCTTAGCGGCTGTTGACCTCGAATTTTAACTGATCTGTGCCTCTGTTTCCTCATCCTTCAAATGGGATCAAAACATGCCCCCCCCCCACCGTAGGATGGACGCGGGTAAAGCAGGGAAGCTGTTGGGAGAGTCCCTGGCAATGGTAAACACCCGATCCGTGCTTACGGTTACGTCCTTGTGCCCATGACGGGCACCCTGGTTGCACAGACTGCAGGGGGACGGTCCATGCCTCCACCTGTGCCTGGGGGAACTGGGGGTTGAATGTTTCTGGACTGAATGCTTGACCCACTGCCTGGATGGGTCGTTTCCGCAGGAGGAGGGAGGAAGACCCACCCCCCTTGGGTATATCAGAGTGAGGAAGGAAGTCCACCCTGTCCCTGTGGGCGCTGAGCACACCAGCGACCGAGGCCAGCCCAGCACCGAGGGGGGTGGCGCTTGGCTTTGACCGGAGGCCTGTGGGGCAGAATCTCTCTTCCCTTGGGCTCAGCCAGGGGTGAAGGGGGAGCCCTGGCTTCTCCAGGGGAGGCGTTCGGTGCTCCAAGGCAGGTGTGAGCCCTTGGAGTTGAGGCTGCCCCACCCTGGACGCGCTCCAGTGAGAGAGGGTGCGGGAGGGCTGCATGCACTTCCTCCGTGTGGGGTCCGCGAGGCAGCCTGAACTAAGTGTGCAGGCAGGGGGCAGGGGACAGAGGTGCTAGGAGGGTCCTGGTGGCCCACGTTCGGGTGCACACAGACAGATGGGACCCCCTCAAAGAGGCTGTGTGGTAGGCATGAAAAGGAAACACCTCCCTGACAGGTTATCTGAGGGGACCTGGCATCCAGGCCTGGGCACTGGGACACAGGAGGGCGGATTCAAGGAAGGCCTCACTCGGGGCCCAGGCAGCGTGGCTGTGGGGCTCCCGGGGGCCCAGGGAGGCGTGCTCACTCTCTCTCGTTATCCAGCAGGACTGATCATAGCCCAGGAGGACAGACGTGACAAGAGTGGGGACACACCCAGCAGAGGTGCCCTGAGGGAACCACTGTCCAGGCAGTGTGGACCCCCCTCGCTTGGCCATCAGTGGCAGCCGCCCCACATAGCAGCCACCAACACGAGACCAGCAGGTGTAGGCATCAGGATCAAAGCTGTCCCTCCACAGAGATGTTGGGTCCTCTGAGCCTGCCCCCGACGGTCAGTGCCACCCTAAGATGCAAAACCCAGAACAGAAACCCCTAGTCCCCGGATAGCCACAGCTCTGACTTTCACCTCCTTCATTGTAGACACTCTGCTTCTGTGAATGTGGCCTCAGGTCTCATTAGCCTTCCCGTAAGGCTTATCATACTGACATCTCACAGTTTCCAGCCATTAAATGCTCAGATCCTTTTCATGAAGGATCTTTCATGAAGGATCTTTTCGTGCTACTCCATTTTCTACCTGGGCAGCTTCTTCTCCCTCAGATTCTACTACAGCACAGTCTAATAGAAATATAATGCAAGTCTTATGTGATACCTTTAATTTTTAGCCCCTGCACCCCCTCCACTTCCTGGGGTAGAGCCACCTACGGAGGGCCCTCTGCCTACCCAGCACCACCGAGGTCTGCTTAGCACCCCTCCATTCCGGAGCCTGGACTCACATCCCAGGGTCACCAACTGCTCACCAGGTGGCCCCGCCCAAGCCCCCTGGTTTCCTCTGTCTATAAATGGGGATGTCACTCGGTCCTCACAGGGGTGACATCCGTTAAGCGCATGGCAGGTCCCTGGGGCACGCTGTTTACCTTTTACTCCTTCAAAATCCCTGTCACCCAGTGTAGAGAGGTTCTGAGCACCTGGTCCCGCCCACGTGCGGGGGTGATTAGATCAACGGGACTCCGGCCCAGCTTGGATACAGAGCGCTCGCAATCTCCAAGCTGGGCCGCAGGTGCGGAAAACCGGTCCGGCCAGTCCTCCAACAGCGCTCAGAGCAGAGGCACCGCTGACGGGCGCTGCAAGGGCCATCTGCTTCGGCAGGACGCCAGAGGTCCTGTCACCTCCCCGGCCTGGCCGGCGGGCTAGTAAAACACTCCCGCAGCACTGCGGTGCTGAGGCCGGGCAGGTCACCTGGCTGTCGGCCCCTGGGTAGACATGTCCACGGTTCGTAGACCGTTGTCAGAAGGCGAGCCGAAAGGGGGCCTCGGAAACCATCCAGTGCTGAGTGGACGTGCACCTCCTCCGTGTCCCTGCTCAGAACAGCCAGGGCACCTACCGAGTCCCAGTCCCGAGGCAGACCTGGAGAGGGAGAGGAAGGTGTGGAGATTTGGCGAGGGGCAGGGGTCTCTACTGAGACCCGGGAGGCCGGAAGCCAGTGCCCCAACCTCAGCTCCTCGGGCAGGTTTCCAAGGGCAGGTTTGGGAAACCTTGGCGGCCCCCATGGGACAGGTGGAAGCAGGCTTCCACCGTTTATTTGGACGCGGGGTTCCTAGGCAGCGTGCGTCCCAACCTGCCGAGGCGCTCCGGGCGGTGTGCAGCCAGGCCGCCAGGGCTGTCTCGGAGAGGGCGCGATGGGGTGGAGGGGGGCTGCTCCCAGCACTCCGAGGCCGCGGTGGCGAGCGCTGAGCCGGCCAAACGCCAAGAGCAGCCATGGGGCCCTGGGGCAGCTCGGCGCACGGCCACAGGGTTAGCCAGCCCGGGAATCGCGGGGTCGATGGAGCCGGAGTCTGGAGTCCCCTTTACAGGGTAAGGAGTGGCGGTCCGGACCGGCTTCCCCAGGAGGCGGCGTCTGAGCGGGCGTTAAAGGGGGAGTAGGAGTTCGCGCCGCCGACGCGGAGCTGAGGACCAGAACCCCCAGCGCCGGCCGTGTGCGGGCCGGGGTCCCGCGCGCCGCAGCCGCACCTGCGCGGGCCGGTGGTCCGTGGGGCCCGCGGCGCTGCGCCGGCCCCTCCGCCCGAGGTCGGCGGCGTCGCGAAGGTGGGCGGGGAGCTCCCGCTGCCTTCGAGAGGCGCAAAAGGGACTGGGAAGCGGGTTCGACTCCCACCGCGGCCGCCGCTGTGGACGAGCCCAGGCGCGGCTGGAGCCTCTCATTCTCGGGCTGCGGCTTCCTGGGCTTCTGCGGGGTGGGGGTGACCCGCTGCCGGAGCGAGGGCGCCCTCCGCCTCTGCTCTCCTCCCCGCCGCCGGGATCCCTCTGGCTCCTGCAGACGAGCCGCAGGCTAACAGATGGGGAAACCGAGCCGCCCAGAGAGGCCAAGGTCACCCCGCGACTCCCAGTTCCCCGTCCCGCTTTCATTACTTCCATCCCCAGGTATGGACAGAGCCCAACTCCGGGCACCCACTGCTCGGCCCTGCCCTGAAGCCCTGAGGCCCGGAGGGGGAGTGCGGGGGGGGGGGGTTCCGGGACATAGAAGACAGAGGCATCGGCAGTGCGGGGACCATGCCCCCTCACATTGACAGGGGCGGGGTGGGGGAGGGGGAGGGTTAGATTTGGTCCGTGCCGATGCGCTCCTGGCACCCACACAGGGGCTGACACACGAAAGCTTACCCAGCATTCACAGTCTGGGTCACAGCCCACCCCCACCCCCCACCTGGGCATGTCCAATTCCAAACTGTCTCCTGACCCCTCTGACCAGGGTCCCCTCCTCTGACCGGTCCAGGTGCACCGGCCGCAGGGCACTGTCAAGGCTAACAGCTCCTCCACCCCATCGCCCCCCAGATGCCAGGACCCAGGCCAGCTGGGCCTGGGCACCAGGAGCCGCCTGCTTCACTCAGAGGCATGCCCTGTGGGGGACGGGGGGCAGCTCCCCAGCAGCCTGGCCGTGGGAGCCAGCCTTCTCGGAGGGAGGACTCACTTGGTCTCAGAGCCTCATTCTGGAGGGCGGGGTCCTGGGCATGCAGCTGCGACCCAGATGTCACAGGGCAGACAATAAACCAATGAACACATTCTTAGATTTTTTTTTTTCAGTGTTTATTTTTAAGAGAGAGAGACAGAGACAGAGCGCGAGTAGGGGAGGAGCAGAGAGAGAGGGAGACAGAATCGGAAGCAGTCTCTGGGCTCCAGGCTGTCAGCCCCGACACAGGGCTTGAACCCACGAACCGTGAGATCATGACCTGAGCCAAAGTTGGACACTTAACAGGCCGAGCCACCCAGGCGCCGCCTCCACCAATAACTACATTTTTAGAAGATAAGTGAGCCCGAGACGGGTCAGAGAGTACGACGTGCAGGGACAGAGAGGCACTGGGAGGGGTACTCCAGACCGTGTTGTGTGTTGTATGGGAGGCTCCTTGGAGGAGATGAACTTGACCCTGAGACCCAAACGGCGTGGGAGATCGGGGGCCGGGCCTCTACCAGGCAGTGGGGAGAGCACTTACCTGGAGAGATTTCTTTCATCCTCATGGCAAACCCATGAAGGCAGGCCTGTCGTCTTCCCCATGCACAGGTTGGGACATAGAGGCTCAGTGAGGCTGCTCTAGGCCCTGGCGGGGCCTCCTTTCCTCTGCCGCAGCACGCCCGTGAACGTGGCTCTGCGGCCGCTCTGCAGCAGACCGGCTGCTCTCGCGATGCCCCGACGGGTAACGAAGTCGCCCCAGCAGCCCTTGGCGAGTAGGAAACTGCCTAGAGCAGCAGCCAACACACGGGGAAGGAATCACAGCAGGGCGGTGTCGCAACTTCAGAAGATGACAGAACAGAATGGCTGCTAGACCCTGGTTGTATAAAGAGCTAACGGTCGAAGAGGCCGAGGAGGAGGCCGGGGTGGTCTCCCCCAACCGTGAGGACCTGACCACGAAGCAGCAGGGGCGCGTGGACGCTGGTGAGTTCGGGAAAGCCGGCCACAGTGGAGACGCTCCCCGGATTCACCCGTACTCGGCGGCAGCAACAGGCCTAGAGGAGCCTGTGTCTGCGCTCTGGTGGCGTGCGCGGTCTTTAACACCCATGGGAGTCCTGAGCAGCAGGCGCATTGTCCCCATTTTACAGGAGGGGAAACTGAGGCCAGGCACCAGCTCCTAGCCACAGAGCTTTGGGGCCAGGCCAAGCTTTAAAGCCAGGCTTCCAAGTACCTACACTAAATGTTGAGAGGCCAAGGTGCGAGGTGACTGGTGATTTCCCTCTGGGTTTCTAGAATTTCTCTCCCGATGCTATAGCTTAACAATTAAATTTGTTTATAAAAAGGAAATGAGTCACCAAGGAGACTCTGAGTTGCGCTTGTCCCCCTTCTTTCCCTGGGCTCTCTTTTCAGGATTCTCAGAGACCCTGTGGGGTTTGCTCAGAGGACAGTATGGGGGCGCCTCGCCCTTCCTTTAAGTCAGCGTGGTCCTCGGGGACATGTTCCAGCCACGGCTCGGAGCCACTCCCTGGCAGATTGCCATCTCTCTAACTAGGGTGTGCTAGTTTCGCTCTCTCAAAAATAAATAAATGGAGAGGGGCCGGCACCTGGATGGCACAGTCAGTTGAGCCTCCGACTTCGGCTCAGATCATGATCTCACGGTTCGTGGGTTCGAGCCCCATGTCGGGCTCTGTGCTGACAGCTCGGAGCCTGGAGCCTGTTTCTGATTCTGTGTCTCCCTCTCTGTCTGCCCCTTCCCTGCTCATGCTCTGTCTCTCTCAAAAATGGATAAACATTTAGAGAGAGAGAGAGAGAGAGAGTTTCACAGGTTCTACACTCACCTGAGTGTGGAGCTCTATCCCACAAACCCCGAGATCATGACCTGAGCCCAAACCAAGAGTCAGACCCCAGGGGCGCCCGGGGGCTCCGTCGGTTGAGCGTCTGACTCCGGCTCAGGTCACGATCTCACGGTTCGTGGGTTCGAGCCCTGTGTCAGGCTCTGTGCTGACAGCTCCGAGCCTGGAGCTGCTTCCGGTTCTGTATCTCCTCTCTCTCTGCCCCTCACCTGCTCATGATCTGTCTCTCTCTGTCTCTCAAAAATAAATAAATGTTAAAAAAAAAAAAAAGGTCAGACATTCAAGTGACTGAGCCACTGAGGCGCCCCCCCAAATGTCCCAGACATTGTCAATATCCTCAATGGAGGGGGAACAGGGCGGCTCCTGTGGAGCACCACAGAACTCACTTTGCAGGCTCTTAGGCAGATTTTGCTGTTGTCATTGAAGATGAGGAAACTGAGGCACAGAGAGGTGAAGTCACTTGCCCAGGGATGTCACCTCTGATGCATTTCAGGACCAGCAGGCTCTGGGGGTGGGGACCCCGGGGCAGCCGGACCCAGCACCAGCACCGCAGAAGGGAGAGAAGAGAACTCTGTCCCCTCCTCTGTCTGCAAACTCCTTGTGGGTGGGGACCAGTGGGGCTCTGGCTGGCCAGCCCAGGGGACCTGGACGCAAGAGGCAGAGCACCCTCCGGGGGGGGGGCCCGTCAAACCAGGGCCTGGCCTGGTGGCCCGTGAGCGAGCGGGGGACCTCGCGGGGACAGAAAGATCACCTGAGGAGCGAGCGCCGGAGCCAGGGCTGTTTCACCTTCAGGCCGCTCTGCCAAGCCAGACACTTGAGAAAGGCCTCCGTCACCTTCTCCACCCACACTGCCCTGCGCGGCCGGTCACTGTGTCCCTGGCTGTCCCTTCTTAGTCTTCAGGGGGCTCCCCTCTCCACCGTGCGGCTGCCCTGCCCCTTGCTCTCCCATCTCCGGAGGGAATTACTGGGGGAACAACTTCCTTCACCACAGCCTTTGTCTCCTGTGCTCGGAGCCCCGCCAGCAGCAGCTCGGACCCCATGTGGATTCCACACGCGTCCTACGATCCCCACGTTTAAGAAATAAACTCGTCTGGGGAACTCTCGGAGATGACCCTGAGGCGTCGTGTGGGGTCTCATGCGGAGCCCTGAGGACCCCCGGGCGCCAGCCTGCCAATGCCACGCAGACTTCCCGAGGGAGCCGTGGGGAGCCTCACCCCCGCCCACAGCCTCCTGGGCACCTGTGTGCTCACCCTCTACACACAGCAGGTGGCCGAGGCGCAGCCTGGTCCCCCGGCTCTCCTGATAACAGGGCAGGTCCGCCCCATCTCAGGGCCCTTTGCAGAGGCTGGAAATTCCACCCCAGCGCCGTCTCGGGCTACCTGATACTTTTTGTTTCTCGTGTCTCCGATGGCCTAGTGTTTTCCATCTGTGCCCTGCCCGCTGGGTCAGCCTAGCCGCTTCCGTTCCGGTGCGGCCTTTCCTCCTGGAAACGTGGGCAGACACTCACTCCCGCCCTGCCGTGCCCTTCTGGAAGCCCGTCTCTGAAGGTGTCCATGAGGCACCATCCGGGAGGCACCAGAGCAAGGTGCATTCGGAGTCCGCAGGGGGCTCCGGTCGCTCCTCCGGTTAGAGGGGCAGCGCCTTCCTAACGCTGCCCTTCCCTCCTCCTCCCTCTGCACCTGTCTTTACCGTTTCTCCTAAGGAATCTGCTTCCTTCATTACAAATGCCTCCAGGTCACTGTAAATAGACAGGAGAGGGCTTTTTTTTAATGTGCTTTTTAAAGTTTATTTATTCTTTTTGAGAGAGAGAAAGAACAGAGAGAGAGGGAGAGAGAGAGAGAGAGAGAGAATCCCAAGCAGGCACAGCACTGTCAGCGCAGAGTCTGACACGGGGCTCGAACCCAGGAACTGTGAGATTATGAGCCAAAATCAAGAGTTGGAGGCTTAACTGAGCCACCCGGTGCCCCAAGAGGTTTTTTTTTAAAAGTAAAATTACATGTTTCCTATGTATTAACCCACCTTTTTTTAAAAATTTTCTTAATGTTTTATTTATTTTTGATACAGAGAGAGACAGAGCATGAGAGGGGGAGGGGCAGAGAGAGAAGGAGACACAGAACCAGAAGCAGGCTCCAGACTCCAAGCTAGCTGTCAGCACAGAGCCTGACGCGGGGCTCGAACCCACAAATGTGAGATCTGACCTGAGCCAAAGTCAGAGGCTTAACCGACTGAGCCACCCAGGCGCCCCATTAACCCACCTTTCTGAAACACAAATTCGAGTCTTTTCAGTATGCCTTAACCTGTGCCAATTATTTTTAAAGTTTGTTTATTGATCTTACAGGAATCTCCACACCCAATGTGGGCCTCAGTCACACCCTGAGAGCCGCACGCTCCTGCGATTGACCCAGCCGGGTGCCCCTGAGCCAGTTTTTAAAAATTGGGGTTCAAAGTGGCTGGGGGCCTCAGAAGCACTTGGGGGCGCTTTCCCCAAACCATGGGGTCCCTGTGCTCCCCACTCCCACACGCGCACACAGCTTCTGAAACACCTGCCCCCACTTATAACCAGGCCCTGCCCCTGTCACCTGCCGGGGCTGATGACCAGCACTGAGGTGAGCCCCGCAGACGCTCTGAGGTGGGAGATTCTGGGGAGTGGGGGGTGGGAGCCGGAGGTGGAGACTCCCCAAGTCAGGAATGTCCTGCTTTCGTCACCGTTCTGCACACAGCTGGCCCACTGCTCCTCCCCCTCCAGCTCCCTGGCCCAGAGGTGAGCTGGCCCTCCCCCCTGGCTCACTGCCAGGACTGGGGACGTGCTGGGACCTGGTGCCACAGCCACTGGGCATCAAGGGCGGCGGGCTGTCCTGGTCAGCAAGACAGGCTGGTCGTGGGGTCAGTGAGGACGAGGCCAGGACCAGAGCGAATGCTCCTCGCACATTCATTTGCCAGAGTCACTGAGTCCCCTTGGCCTGTCCCAGGGCCGGTGCTGGGAACTCGGGACAGAGATGCAGACCAGACACCTAGGTCCCCTGCCTCCAGAGGGCGAGCCAGGTAACTAAGATGTGCGGGTACAAATCCACGAAAATGTCACCCCCTCTGGGAAGCCCTCCCTGATTTCCCTTCCTCCTCCCTGACTTAGGTGGCCCTTCTCTGGTGAAGAGGGAATCAGACTGCCTGGGTCTTCAATCCCGGGCTCCAGGTCCCCTTGGCTGTGGGCCCCGGGGCGAATCACTCTGCCTCAGCCTGTTTCCTCACTGGGAAAGAGGGGAAAGACTATGACCTCCCTCACTGGCTTACTGTGAGCGTGAAACAAAATCTGGGCACAAATCCCAGCACAGCGCCTGTCACAGAGCCCGCTCTCGATGGCTCTAGTAATATTATGATTAAAATCAGTACCGCCTTAAGGAGAGTGGCTGTTCCCCAGACGGATGCCGTGACAGGTCCCAGGGTGTGTGTTCAACATCTTGGGGTCACAGACGCTTTGAGAGTTTGAGGGAAGCACCAGACACTTGGCAGGGGACACACACACACACACACAAACACACGCACACAGAGACTCCACAGCATCAGAGAAACAAGCCTCGAGCCCGGTCTCCAAAGTTCGCGCCCCTCCCGGGTCCTCCCAGAATCCCGGCAAGTCGTCACCGGGCTCTCCCCTCCACGAACACACTCCGTCAGCGTGAGCAAAACTACCTGCACCCCCTCTGAGTATGTGTGAGGAGCACCGGAGAGGGAGTCTCCTGTTCTCCCGGCCCGTCCTGCTCTCCCCCACCGGGTCTGCAGCGTCCAGCACCCTTGGGAGGAGAGAAATGTCCAGAAGGGTTGAAAGAAGACCGTGCCTCTTTCTCACCCTGACTATCCGGCACTAGTTCCCGAGAGGAATGTGTATATCACGGATGCCAAGTGGGGGCTCGCCTGTCAAGGAAACTGGGGTGTCAGCATTGGCGTTGTAGCGAATCTTAGCCACTTAACGAGACCAGAATGTTCAGACGCCACCATCATATTCCCAGCGGATTCCTGATCAGGGCAGACTCGGTCTCGGTGTTTCACACTGAGAGGAACACTGTGTGCCCAGGCACCGCGTGCTAAGAATACACCCATTTTACAGATGCAGAAACTGAGACTCAGCAAGGGCAGGTGACTTAGTCCGGGCCCCGGTTGGTATGATGCAGAATCAACATCCCCACTGGGGTCTGCCGGGCCCCCTGGCTTGGGGAGGGAGCTGAGGAGGGCTGAGGGCAGGGGCCCAGGAGAGAGGCCAAAGGGGCAGCTGTGGTTCAGCCCTGAAAGCACAGGGAGGGGTGAAGATGTGGGGGTGACTAGCCCACAGCCCCAGGCCGTGTCTGAAGTGCTCTGCTATCCCCCCCATGTCCAGGATGGGCCTCAGCAGTCCTTCCTGCCTCCCCTGGCCAGGCCGGATCTTTGGGGCTTCATCCTTGTTGGAGACATGGGGGAAGTATCCCTCCACAGTCATCTTAGAAGCTTCTCTGGCAGGGCCGGGCCTCGGAGGCTGCTTGGAGGGAGGCATGGCTGTGCCCAGCCCAGTGGTACCGTGGGAAGCCCCCTGGGGCCAGGCACGCAGCAGGCACCCGCTGGGATGTGTCCCAGAATGAGAGACATGGCTGCCGGCCGCCTAGGTCTGCACTCGATTGCGGAGGGTGTGGTCTTGTGGGCCCCACCCCCCCAGCTGGTGCTGGGGGAGGGGCTACAGGCTACCTGAGCCTTTGTAGACCCCCTCCCCCACATTGCTCCAAATGCGTACCTCTCCCCAAGGTGGCAAGGGACCCTCGGCGGCATCCTCCCCAAAGCCCCTGACCCCTAAAACATGCCAATCATTTCCTCCTTCTAGGGTGGGGCTCGGGGGGGTGATGTGAGGGTGCCCCTGGCTCATTCTTACTGTCATGAGGTCCCTCGATCTGTTTGCACCTCTCGGGAGGTGAATGTGCGCTGCTCTCAGATTTTCTGTGAGAAGACTTTGTCTCAACCACAGCCAGATTAGGGAAAGAGCCCAAATGTCCATCAACTGATGAATGGATCAAGATGTGGTCTGTGTATACACAACGGAATACTACTTGGTGACCTAGAGGTGTTTGTTTAAGACACACCATACCTGGGGGGCGCCTGGGGGGCTCGGTTGGTGAAGAATCCGACTGGCTCAGGTCATGATCTCGTGGTTCGTGGATTCGAGCCCCGAGTCCGGCTCTGTGCTGACAGCTCGGAGCCTGGAGCCTGCTTGGGATTCTGTGTCTCCCTCTGTCTCTGCCCCTCCCCTGTTTACACTCAGTCTCTCTCTCTCTCTCAAAAATAAATAAACATTAAAAAATGTTTTTTAATAAATAAAGGGTTAGGTCTCCAAACTCCCCACTGATTTTGACAAATATGGACACACCCACCTCAGGCCCCACACCTAGTGGGGGACTCCGCTCCTCAAGGAGGAACCAAGCCCTGAGGCAAAGACTCCCTCTGCTTTGCTCACCAGGCTTCTAGAGAACTGCAGCCTGACTGTGCCCCACACCCCAAACCCCCTGTGTCCCCGCTAAGCCCCCTTCCTGCCCTGATCCTTCCCCGTGGTCTTTCGCAATCAGCCACCACTCCGCACCAGCCGGCTGGTCCACCGCACCTGCCACACCGGGGAGACTGGGTCCTCTCTCAGTGGGCCGCCCCTTGCTCCTCACCCCTGCTTCCGGACTGTCTCTCTTCCTTCGTCTGTCAAATCCCCTGTGCTTGGCTCACGTGCCCACTTCGCCATTCATGCCTGAGCCTGCTGTTGCTGCTGCCCCTGGGTGGCCTCATGCCCCGCTCGCTGCTTTCTCTCCTCCCCTCTCCCGGCTCCATTCCTGGGACCACGACACCACATCCCAGTCTCCTGGTCCCTAGAGCTCCGCACGCAGTCTTGCCCTCCACCCCAGTCACAGCCTCACACCGTCACCTGTGCTAACGGCTCAGCCCCCGGGGGACCCGTTCCCGTCTCCCACCCGAGGACCCCCACCTGTTCTTCTGCAAGCTGCGTCCCCCTCAGGGGTGCCACCGCTTCACCGAGACCTCCAGACCACTGACCCTGCTACAGCTTTGCCACCGCCCACAGCCCTTTCCAGCTCTGGCGTCCCTCTTCCCACAGCTCACGTTCTGCGGCCCAGCCGCTAAAAGATACTGTGGCAAATGAAACGTTGTTAAGAATTGATCCGAGCAAACAGGTTTGAATTGGGCAGTGCCGAACACGCAGTGGTTAGGAGCCAGGGACGGGACTTCCTAGGGAGGAGAGAGGCAAAGCGAAGACTTGATGAACTGACGGTAGCTTGGGCATGTGGCTAATTTGAGAAAGCTTGTGGGCTCTTTGTGATTGGTAGTCCTAGGTTTTGAGGGGGGTTTGGGTACATATTTTTAAATTTAATTTAATTTAATTTTATTTCTTATTTTATTTTACTTTATTGTTTTATTTTATATTTTGAGAGAGAAAGGGCACCAGTGAGCAAGGGGCAGAGAGAGAGAGAACCAGAGCCGGGCTCTGCGCTGTCAGCAGGGTGCCGGAAGCAAGGCTCACACTCCCCGGACTCGAACTTGCAGACCATAAAGTTTGACCTGAGCCAGAGTCAGATGCTCGACCCACTGAGCCCCCCGGGCGCCCCAGGGGCTGCTTTCCTAACCTTGAGACATTACAGGTGCTCCTGCGAAGGTCTGCCGGCCTCCGTGTTTAATGGACTTAACACACCACGCACCCTTTCCCTTGCAAATGCCTTCACACGCCATCCCTCGGCCCCTGGGTCACACCGCCGGGTAACTCCTAACCCTCTCCAGTCTTCTCTATTTTCACAAGAGTGGATGGGGCTGCTGGGAAAAGGAACGCAATCCCGTGGGCCTCTTTCAGTTAGTGGCTCCAGGGCTCGGCACCCACACGGCCTTGCTGCCTTTGCAGGAACCGCTCCGTCCCCACCCGTGGGCGCCTTCCTCACCATCCACTCTCACCCAGTGTCCTCACAGTTGCAGAGAACATGTGCAATCCGATATCATGTTGACAGTCCCCCCGGGGCCACCCTCGGGTCCCAGCTCCGTCCAAAGTCAATCGCCCCTGGGAGCCCTCCTCCTCCCACGGGGACCTCTTCTCCAACAACCTGTCCAGCAACGGCCACCGCCTCTTCCGTGCGATGCAGCCCTTCTCTCCTGCGTACAAAGGTGAGTGAATGCCAGCTCTTTATTTTTTAAATGTTATTTATTTTTGAGAGAGTGTGCATGCACAAGGGAGGGGCAGAGAAAGAGAGAGACAGAGAGACAGAGGATCCAAAGAGAACCCAATGCGGGGCTCGAATTCATGAACCCCTGAGATCATGACCTGGGCTGAAGTTGGCCGTTCCACCGACTGAACTCCCCAAGCACCCCCACACCCGCTCTTTAAATAAGCCTCCCTTGGGGCACCCAGGGGGCTCAGTTGGTGAAGCGTCCGACTTCGGCTCAGGTCATGATCTCACAGTCTGTGGGTTCAAGCCCCGTGTCGGGCTGTGTGCTGACAGCTCAGAGCCTGGAGCCTCCTTTGGATTCTGTGTCTCCCTCTCTCTCTGCCCCTCCCCTGCTCACGCTCTGTGTGTGTCTCTCTCAAAAATAAATATACAAATAAAATAAAACAAAATAAAATAAAATAAGTCTTGACTGTGCTCCTTCTCTCCTTCTCCATTCCAGCGTCTTCAAGGAGCCATTCCGCCAGCCTTCTCCACTCTTTCCTACCCTCCCCCACCCGGTCCCCAGTCGGCAGCCAGTTTGGCACAGCCAAGGCCACATTCACTGACATCTGCTTTCTAGTCTCTCTCTCTCTCTCTCTCCCTCTCCCTCTCCTCCGGCACCTCCCCCACGCAGGCCTGCCCTGTTTCTCTGTTTACCCCTCCTGGGTGGTCTCCTCTGGTGTCCGGGCTCTAACTACCCGCTCCACCCCGACCCCCCTGAAATCGTGCCCTCTGGCTTCTCCCTGAACTCCAACTGTTTACCCGCTATCTGCATTTGGTTGTCCAGCAGCTCAGCGTGCAGGTGCAGGTGCAGGGTCCCCATTCACCTTTCTGGATTCGCCTCCATCTACCAGTCAAGTCCACTCTTCTCTGCTGCCCAAGCATTTCCCCAATCCCCCCACCCCTCCATCGCCAGCTCTGGCTCGCTAGGGCAGGCACCCCCTGAACGGGCCGCCTGGGACCCCTGCCCTGCAGGTGGCCGGCAATCCAGTTCCCACAGCCACCCCTGTCTCAAAGGACGGTTTGTAAACACATGAAATGAGGGGCGCCTGGGTGGCTCAGTCGGTGAAGCCCCGAGTCGGGCTCTGTGCTGACAGCTCAGAGCCTGGAGCCTGCTTTCGGATTCTGTGTCTCCCTCTCTCTCTGCCCCTCCCCTGCTCATACTCTGTCTCTTTCTCTCAAAATTAAATAAACATAAAAAATTTTTTTAAACACATGAAATGGAATCAATAGAATTACAAAGGAAACCACTTATTTTCAAATACAGTCATCAAAATATGTTTTAATCATGGTGTGATAATAGGCGGGCTTCTCTGCGCAGTAAATAAGCTCTCACACATGCGGGGCCTCCTCGGACGCCAGGATTTCAAACCAAGAAGCATAAGTACTGTCTTCGGATCCACAATGGCAATGCGATTTGAAAAGACTGGTGACTTCCATTAGGAGCAAAGTCATGGGTAATTCTTTTTTTTAATTTAATTTTTTAAATGTTTATTTATTTTTGAGAGAGAGAGAGAGACAGAGGCAGAGAGACAGGGAGACAGAGAATCCGAAGCAGGCTCCAGGTCCTTAGCTGTCAGCACAGAGCCCGACGCGGGGCTCGAACCCACGAATCGTGAGATCATGCCCTGAGCCCAAGCCGGACGCTCAACCAACTGAGCCACCCAGGCGCCCCATGAAGATGTAATTCTTTCCTGTCCAAGTTCATCAGCTGCTGCCATTTCTCAGATTCTTTCAGCTTAAAATATTCACGATGCCAATGTGCTATATTCTGGGGGAGTGTGTTCTGAACCCCATCAGTACATATAATGGATACTATTCAGCCTTAAAAGGGAAGGAGTTCTGACACCTGCTATGCAGCCTGGTCGAACCTTGAGGACGTTGTGTTCGGTGAAAAAAGCCCATCACAAATGGACTAATATTGTGTGATTCCACTTCTCTGAGGTCCCTTGAGTATCAAGTCCACAGAGACAGAAAATGAAATGGTGGGTGCCAGGGGCTGTGGCAGAACAGAAGAGGGAAATGTTTAACGGGGAAATGTTTAACAGGGACCGAGTTTCTGTTCTATGAGATGAAAGCGTTCTGAAATGGATGGTGGAGATGGCCGCACACATTGTGAATGTACTTAAGTGCCGCTGAACTATACATTTAAAAATTATTAGGGGCGCCTCGGCAGCTCAGGCGGTTGAACGTCTGACTTCGGCTCAGGTCGTGATCTCACAGGTCGTGGGTCTGAACTCTGCGTCGGGCTCTGTGCTGACAGCGAGGAGCTTGCTTGAGATTCTCTGCCTCCCTCTCTCTCAGCTCCTTCCCTGCTCATGTGCACATGTTCTCTCTCTCTCTCTCTCAAAAATGAACATTAAAAAAAATTTTATTAGAATGGTAAATTTTATGTTCAGTACATTTTACTACAGAGATGAAGGAGGAGGAGGAAGCGGAGGAGGAGGAAGAAGAGGAGAACAAGAAGGAGAAATGAGTGAATTTCAGCCAAAGCTGGGAGGCTAAGCGCAGGGTGGGGGCGGAGGGGCGGAGGGAGGCTGACACGGGCCTGGTCAGGTAGCCTTACCTGAGGCCATTGGTGGCGGTTAGAAAATCCTGAGCAAAAAATAGGGAGGCAGAAGGGTAAGAAGCAAGTCAGGGGTGCCAAGGGGAGCACAGTGAAAAGATCAGGACACCTGGCAGGTTGATCAAGAAGCCAGGGCGTCCCTCAGGCTCAGTCCCTAGATGTCGGGATTTGTTAACTGGGTGAAGGGTGCTTGCTCTCAGGGAGGAGGTGAGGGGACCGAGCCAGCACCGTCGGAGCAGACAACTCTGCGCTCTGGTTCTGCGGAGGAAACAAACCCTGGAGTCCCCAGGACCTCCTGCCCCCCTTCGCGGGGCTCAGGGTCTCATTATTCACAGTGGTTTCATCACTGTGAATTGTGCTCATGCTTAATCCGTGACCCCTGGCCTGTTCCTATAGGGGACACAGGATTCAGTTCCTATGTGCCTCTGGTCGCAACACTTTCACCAACCCATCAATACAGAACCTTAAGTGGTGCAGGTTTTCTGTTTAAAAACAGAACTAGATATTACATAGGAATATATATATGTACAGAGATGACTCATTAATATTGAACTCAGAGCCCCCACCAGCGCGTAACTTGTGTCTGGACGAATCGTATCTAATACAAGAAGGCACACACAGGCTTCTCGAACTTGGAAACACCAGACAGCCCTGTAGTGTCATGCGTGGGGCCATTTTAAATGGCAACATCATCAACAAAAAGCACAAACATGTGAAATCCATCCACCAGTCAGCAGGCCACCAGGACACTTGTTTAAAGCAGAGGAGCTGAAGCAGGAAGGCTGGGCAGCACCTTGTCTGACCTGGGAATGAGCATATTGGGCACTTCTCTGCCCTGTTCCCCCCTCCCCACCCCTGCGGACACAGACTCAGCAAAGCAGGGACCATCTCGGGCTCAGGAAGGTTTGTGGGTGGGGAGGTCATGCACAACCCATGTGTCCAGAAGCTTCACAGGTGATATTTTGATATTTTTTTGTTTATTTTTGAGAGAGAGAGAAGAGAGAGAGATAGAGACAGAGAGCACAAGCAGGGAAGGGGCAGAGAGAGAGGGAAACACTGTATCAGAAGCAGGCTCCAGGCTCTGAGCTGTCAGCACAGAGCCTGAGGAGGGGCTAGAACCCACCAACGTAAGATCATGACCTGAGTCGAAGTCGGTCGCTTCACCGACTGAGCCGCTCAAGCGCCCCCACGAGTGGTATTTTGAATCCTGAAAGTAAGGCTGTTATTTTCAAATGAAGACACTGAGGCACAGAAAGGGAGGGGTGGCCACATTCCAAAGCCGGCATCCCTTGTACTCATAGCTCCTTCTCTGTGGAGAAGGGAAGAGGCTTCTCTGTCCATGTGAGCAGGAAGTAGGATGGCCCAGGAGATGGAAATTTCTGCCTCTGTAACTCGGGACAGATCCCCAACCCCCTGCACAGGCTGCTGGGGAAGTGCCCTGCACGGGGGACAAAGGTCGAGGAGCACTGTAGGCAGGCGTTTCCTAAAGGCGCCGGCAAACTCCCTCGTTCCTGCACGGTCCACGCCACAGCACCAGTTACTCCCAATTTTAACCTACCAGTGACACTTCGGAATGGGAACTACCCATCAGTATCATTCAATGAACCGTCTCTACCACTTGCCAAGAACTGAAGGCACCGTACAAAAAACAAAAAACAAAAAACAAACCCTGCAGGCAAATCAAGCAAAAATCAAGCAAAGACTTTCCATTCTACTTAGACATTCGTGCCTGCTTGAGGTTTGCGGTCCCGCGTGAAAAGGGAAAAGATCTTAGCGGGGATCCCAAGGCCCCAAGCGGGGAACCTCTCCCTGACTTAAGGGATGGGAAGGAATGGAAAGGGGAGGGGCTTCTCTCTAGGACGTGCGGGGCCACTTGGGGTGGAAAATTTCCCTCCTACTCCGACCTGAGGGCAAGGTCCTCTCCTCTCCTCCGCCCCCTCCCCGCTCCTCCCGCCCTCCCCCGGGCCCTACCAAGCGGAGAAGGAGGTGCCCCTGAGCTCGGGCGGCCCGCGGCTTATTTGCTTGGCCCGAGGGGGCGGGGCTTCCGGGCTGACGTCACGCAGGGACGGCCCGAGCCGCCGCGCCGAGGCCGGACGCGCAGCGCGCTCAGGTGCAAACCGTGCGGGGCGGACCCGGCGCCGGACCCCAGTCTGCGGCGCGCGCGGCCCCGGGAGCCCCGGCGCGCCGCCGCTATGTTCGACCCCAGGCGCGGCTGGAGCCTGTGCTTCTCGGGCTGCGGCTTCCTGGGCTTCTACCACGTCGGGGTGACCTACTGCCTGAGCGAGCGCGCCCCGCACATCCTCCGCGACGCGCGCATGTTTTTCGGCGCCTCGTCCGGGGCGCTGCACGGCGTCACCTTCCTCTGTGGGGTCCAGCTAGGTATGTCCCGGGCCACCGCCGCGGCTCCGCACGGGGACAGGTCGCGGGGCGCCCGGGGGAGCTGGCATTGGACGCGGACACCGCGGGGGACCCCCCTCCAGACAGATGCTTCCTCCGGAGTGTCCTCTCGCCCTGCGCCGTGGAGGGGGGTGTCAGTCGCCAGCCTGGGAGGGGGACCACGCGCCTGCGGTTGGCTATCGTGGGCATGGGAACCTTGAGCGCATCCCCACCCCAACCCCACGCTGGCGCCCGGGCTTGAGGGAAGCCCCTCGCCCCGGGACTGAGAGTGAGTTCATCTGGAGCGACACGGAGCAGGGAGCAGGACCCTCCTGTCCCCATCAGCTCACGAGGCGCTGGGCGGTTTGCCCTGGGTCCGACCAGGAGCAGGGCTTTGGCGTCTGTCCCAGGGCGGGAGCCTTCTTCGCTCCGGGCACTCCAGGGATTGGAGACACCCCACCCCCCCACTCCTGGGGGCTGGACAGCCTCTTAGGGGGAGGACAACCCTTCGGAGTTCTCCTGGGCAGCTTTGCTGGTTTCGGAGTTAAAGGGGACATGGAGGGGGGACATGTTTTGTGTGTGTGTGTGTGTGTGTGTGTGTGTGTATGGGGGGTGGGTACTAGATTTCATTCCTAGGGGCGGGGGTAGATTCCAGGACATCCCCCCTACCGTCCTTCCACCCACCCCCACCCTGCTCAGAGCTGCTGGAAATGAGGTCCTGTGCGTTTGAATCTTGTGCTAATGAAACATCTGTGTATATGGGTAGTCAAGAGAGGGACAGATGCCAAGCTTGTTAGAAGCTGGCCCAAACTAGGGTGTGGCCTGGGGCTCTGAGTCAGGGGACAGGACCAGGGACAAGTGGCAGCTAGAGCTGTTGACACCCAGAGCCCCAGACTGGAAGGCGGTGCCCCTCATTGGCCCCTGCGCGACTTTCTTAGCAGCTGATTCTTTGCGCTTCCCCAGGACTCCTGTGTTAGGCTCCACCGGCTGGGAATGACTTTGTTCCTTGTGGCCAGGAATCCCCTGCCAGGAGGTGCAAGCCCTGCGATTGGGTAGGATCCGTGAGCAGACCCTCCACTGACCGGGAGGTGGAGATTAGGAGAGAGGCCCTGGCTGGCTTTTCCGTTGACCGGGAGGGGAGCAAAGGGCAGGGGATGTGGTCTCAGGGAGGATTAGTCTGGCCACATAGCCAGTCTGCACACTGTGGAATTTGGCAGTGATAGAAGACGGCCTTTGTGTGTCAAGGTGGCCTGCATTGACTCTAGTATAGAGAGACAGGAGACAGGAGCAGTCCAGGTCTGTACCCTGTAGAACAGGGGGAGGCTTGGGGACCGCCAGGTCCTTGGAAAGTGGGGTCTGGAGGTTTGGGCAGGAGCTGCTCCCGAGTTCTGGGAGCCCTTCTTTAACCTCCTGTCTCATTTGGGGACCACCGAGGAACATTTCCTAGAGGTGCAGCTTGGAAAGAGTTCCCGCAAGTGCTCCTAAGCCGAGTACTTGGCAGAAGGTGCCAGCCATGTGCAACTTTGCCCATTCCACCTGGGCTCTGTTGGGGCCGCACGTGTCGGGAGAGGTGAGTTGAGGTCAGAAGTGGCCCAAGACAGGCCGGCTTATGTCTGTCCGTCTGCATCTCGGGATTTCTGACTGGCAGGTGTCAGGGTGGGGACTCGTGGTCCTGCCCTCCCAGCGCAGTGCAGATCAGCCAGAGGGATCCGGGCCGGTGGGTGAGGCTGGATGGAGCCCGAAGATGGCCCATGCCCACTCGATGGCACTAATTCTGGCGTCAGAGGCTTAAGATCAGATCTAGTTATGTATTAGGAGGCTTCTCTGGGTTGAGTAGCTTGCAGATGGGGGTGTGTCTAATCCCCTCCGTCCCCGAAGTTAAAACATGCACAGTTGCACAGTCGGAGACAGAGAGAGGCTGCAAAGTGACTTTCTGAGGTCACTCGGCTAGGAGGAGGTGGAGGCAGGATTCGCACCGGGGCCCCGGCCCGCACTCGTTCTCTGCTTCCTGTGGGCTTAGGTCCGTGGCGCTACTGCTCTCTTGCCGAGGAGTTCCCGCTTCTGGCTTTGGGGGGATGGAGGGGAGCCGAGCTTCCTGTGGCGGGAACCCAGAGCAGCGCCGTCCTGTATAAAGAATGTGACTGCACGTGTGATTGATCGTTTCCCGGCAGCCGAGCTGCGAAAAGGAAATTGATTTCACTTATCCCGACATGGCCAGCATATCAGTTTCATCGGCACAGCCAGTTGATATAAAACGTTATTATTTTAAAAATTTTTTTTACTGTTTTTTAATTTATTTTTGAGAGAGAGAGACAGCATGAGCAGGGGAGGGTCAGAGAGAGAGGGAGACACAGGATCTGAAGCAGGCCCCAGGCTCCGAGCTGTCAGCATAGAGCCCGATGCGGGGCTTGATCCCACGAACCGTGAGATCATGATGTGAACCGTTGCCGGACACTCAAGTGACCGAGCCACCCATTAATAAAACATTATTAATGTCGTAGTGTATTAGATTTCTTTGTACGAAGCCTTTGAATGCAGGCATGTCGTTTATACTCTCAGATCGGAGGAGCCGCATCGAACGGGCTCCACAGCCCCGGTCGTGCGGGACCGGAAAGTGGTTGGCAGCTTCCTTGCCACCTGGTTTCTGGTCGCTGCCATCTCCAGGGCGCCACCACCCTTTGTATACTTGTGTCTCGCTCCCCTCCCCTCCCCAGACACAGTCATACATGTACTCTCGGACCTCGTCTACAGCGCCAGGAGCCGGAGCATTGGCACCCTCCACCCCTCCTTCCATGTGGTTGAGTTCCTCCGAGAACATCTCCACAGACAGCTGCCCGCCGACGCCCACAGGCTCATCTCCGGCAGAATGTGCATCTCGCTCACCAGAGTGTCCGATGGAAAAAACGTGCTGGTGTCTGATTTTCAGTCTAAGGACGAAGTTGTGGATGTAAGCAGTTTGCTGACCCGGGTACTGTCCAGTAAGAAAAGCGATTTCACTTTGGCCGTGACCCAGAACGGGCAGTTGCAGGCCACCGGCCTCATTTCTTAAGATGCCGGAAAAGGGGCACCTGGGTGGCTCAGTTGGTTGAGAGTTTGACCTCGGCTCAGATCATGATCTTGTGGTTCGTGGGTTCGAGCCCTGCGTCGGGCTCTGTGCTGACAGCTAGCTCAGAGCCTGCAGCCTGCTTCGGATTCTGTGTCTCCCTCTCTCTCTGCCCCTTCCCTGCTCACGCTGTCTCTCTCTCTCTCTCTCTCTCAAAAATTAATAAAACCTTAAAAAAAAATCCAGTAAGCCTCAGATGCCCGCATTCAGTTTCAGTTTCCAGTACTGCCTACCTCGCCACCCTTCAGGACTCGGCTCATGACCACCTGTTCCAGGGGGCCCTGTCCCCACGGTGCGTGTTCCGTAATGAGATCATCTGGAGTGAAGTCCCATAAGGATGGGAACATACCCTACTCACCTCTGGCCTAAGGGTCTAGCTCAGACAATATCAAAATCCTATTTATTTTTCTTTTAAATATTTATTTTTGAGACAGAGAGAGAGAGAGCAAGAGAGAGAGGGAGCAAGTGTGAGCTGGGGAGGGGCAGAGAGAGAGGGAGACACAGAGTCGGAAGCAGGCTCCGAGCTGTCAGCACAGAGCACAACGTGGGGCTCAAACTCACTAACCGTGAGCTCGTGACCTGATCCCAAGTCAGATGCTTACCTGACTGAGCCCCCCAGGCGCCCCTCAAAATCCTATTTAATTTGGCTGATTCTTTTCATGAGGGTTACTTGGACTGCACTTCACTTAACACGGTCCGCACGCGCCGGCGGCGGGGCACACATAACCAGTAGCATCTCAGCAGCCAGGATCAACCCCTATTTAACCCCATTTCCAGAAGCCTCTTCTAGTAGCCGGCACTGGGCCATGCTCACTGGAGCCGGCTTCCCTCCTTCAGCCCCGCTTCCTGCCCTGCCCCCTCCCCCGCCCCAGCTCAGGGTTGCTCAGTGTGCTGGTGGGACCCCATAGCAGTCTGTTGGGATGGAGGCGCTCGGGCCCCTCCAGGCTGCTGCGGCAGAATCCCGGGGTGGGCCGTGGGGTCTGTGGGCGGCAAGCTTTCCAGGTGATTCTAAGGAAGACCAGCATTTGGTCTGGCGTCTTCCACGTCAGTTCATCAGCGGCTCTGGGTCCCATCTTCTTCCAGGGCCCCGTATGGCTCCTCCGGTGGGGAAAGGGACAGGCAGTTGAAACCGACAGACAGGGTTTTAGGGGCTTCTCCTCAGGCCTGGAACAGAGGTGTGTGGGTTCGTTTGTTCCCTGCCCAGCTCACGCATCAAGCTCCCCGTCTCCAGAGAGCATGTTAGGCTAGCTGCTCAGTTCACTGGGAGAAGGCTCAGGCCGGCCCAGGGGAAGGAAAGGCAGGCTGTCCTGGCCTGTAGTTTCACTTCTCTTTGTCTCCACAGGCCTTGATTTGTTCCTGCTTCATCCCTTTCTTCTGCGGCCTCATCCCGCCTTCCTTCAGGGGCGTGGTGAGTCTGCTTTGCTTTGTGTTTTTTTAATTTTAAAAAAATGTTTATTTACTTTTGAGAGGGAGAGAGAGGCAGAGTGTGAACGGGGGAGGAGCAGAGAGAGAGGGAGACACAGAATCTGAAGCAGCTCCAGGCTCTGAGCTGTCAGCACAGAGCCCGACGCGGGCCTCGAACACAGACTGTGAGATCCTGACCTGAGCCGAAGTCGGAAGCTCAGCTGAGTGAGCCCTCCAGGCGCCCCTAAGCTGTGGCTGGGTGCGGGTACTTCTCTGCACTTGTTGAGGCCTCGGGAAGAACTGGCTGGGGAAAGTCTTCGAGCTGAGATATTGGACGGCCTTCCTCTGTGGGCACCGACGGCTGAGCTGTGATTGCCTTGGATTTGGGAATCATTCTAGACATCACTTTGGTGGGTGCAGACTTTGTCCAAACCGTACCCAAACCTGCCTGGGCCAGCCTAAGGTTATGGGTGTGGAGGATGTTTTCTGGCTGCCTTTATGCCAGGGTCATGGCCATTTAGGTCTCCGAAGCTCCTCAAGGTGCTGGTTCTGATTTTCCAAGCAGCAAGAGGGGTCTGGAATCTAACCCATGACCTTCTGTCACTTTCATGGCAGGGTCTACATCAGACTCTGTCCCCAGTGCACACAGAGCCCCTGCTCTATATGGCCCCTTTCATGCAGATTTCAGGGGCATACCTAGAAGGTGGCCTCCTGGGCTTCAGACTTGGCCAGCACAACGTGGGCTGGGCTCCAGCCTCCGTCTGCCTCCTTGCCAGGTACTTTTTGTGCAGTGTACAAACTACACAACAGTATGTAGCAATCTTGAGTGCAGGCCTAGAGCCTGGCCTGGCATAGAAATGCTCAGTGAGGATTTGGTGAAAGAGTTTCCAGAACCCGCCTTCCCACCATACCAGCCTGCGGCTCTGAGAGGCTTCTGCCCATAATCTGAAAAACACACTAAAACACTAGCCCAGAGTTTCTGACGCTATGTCCTTTTGTTCTCCCTGTAAAAGCGGTACGTAGACGGAGGATTGACTGACAACATCCCCTTCTTTGATGCCAAAACGACCGTCACCGTGTCCCCCTTCTGTGGGGAGTATGACATCTGCCCTAAGGCCAAATCCATACACTTTCTTTACATGAACTTGACCCAGCTCGGTCTGCATTTCTGCTCAGAGAATGTCCGCCTTCTGACACGAGCGTTCTTTCCTCCAGATCTCAAGGTGAGTTGGGGGCTGTGTGTTTTGGGGGTGCTGTTCTTCTTTGCTTCCCTGTTTGCCAGGATATCCACCAGTGGCTCCTTCCACACACAGAATCAGATCCCCCCACCCCCACCCTCATTGAATAGAACTCGGGGAAGAGCTTCCGGTCCCGGGAGCTCAGGGCTGTCCCCCTCTGACTGTGGGCATCACCTAGGAAGATTTAAACAGCCCTGTGGCTCAGGTCCCACATCCAAGGGACCCTGATTTAAGTAGTTGGGCTGCATCCTGGGTGGTGGGATTTTTTTTTTTTTTTTGGCAGTTGCCCTGAGGATTCTCATCTGCAAGCGTGGTCAAGAACCACACTGCCTTTGGCAGTTTAACCTTTCTCTGTTGTTGGAGGGGGTCTCCTCTCCCTAATATAAAAACAACAAAAGCGTAACCCGTGGATACTAGTGTGTCTCTGGGGGAGGACGGCTGCGTGGAGGCTGCGTGCTCCAGGCGAGAGGGACGCGGTGCGCCGGTTCGCGCGTGTGGTTTGTACGCAGGACAGTAGGGAAGGCTGCCATTAGTTGTCCCGGGTCCCGGTGTTTGTTAGGGGGGAGGCTAGTCCAGGGACGGAGGGCGCCCCTGTCATGCTGGGCTGCCAGGGGATGTCATCTGAGCCCTGTCCTGCATGAAAGCGGAACTTGTGTCTCTTCGGAGCACGTCTCCGGGGCGGTGCCGGGGCCGTCGGAGCGGCTTGGAGCGGGGAGGTGCTCCTGGACCCTGTGGAACAGCTCCCCCCACTGCAATGACCTATTTGATGTGTTGCCAGGTGCTTGGAGACCTTTGCCTTCAGGGGTATTTAGACACCATCAGGTTCTTGGAAGAGAATGGTATGTATGGGCGAGGTGGGGGCAGACGTGGGCTTTGAACGAGCTGTTAGTGGTCAGCAACTGGAGGCTGAGCTTAGGTAGGAGCTCAGGGCTGGGGGTCTTCATGAAGCCCCCGGCTCAGCTCGCTCGTTGGCCCCGGGAGAGAAGAAATCTTTGTCCTGTTTTACAAGCGAGGAGACGGGGTGAGCGGGGGACCGCACGGCGCTCACTGAGCGGCAGGGCTGGGGCTCGGACACCCCGGATCGCGGTTCTAGGGCCCCCTCCCTCCTTAGCGCCGCCTGTCTGCACGTGAAGGCCGTTCGGTTCGTTTCCCTTTTTTGCCTGAACTACTTGGAGTGTTTATTAGATAAACAAGAGAGGAAGTCAGGCAAGCTCAGGGTTTCTGGTCCTGAGCCCCAACTATCAGAATAGCTGTCTCCAGCCAGGTGTGGGTCACGCCCTTAAAGCCAACCCAGGGCCTTTCTGGGGCAGGTTCCTGCCTTCTGGCCATCTGACTGGTCTGGGCTGTGGGAGTTGGGCTCTCGAACTATTAGATGCAGGGCTATTTTTCTTCAATATGAAACGTTGGTTCCCGGGGCGCCCTGGTGGCTCAGGCAGTTGAGTGCCCAACTTCGGCTCAGGCCGCAATCTTACAGTTCGTGAGTTTGAGCCCCACGTCCGGCTCGCTGCTGTCAGCACAGAGCCCGCTTCGGATCCTTGGATCCTCTGTCACCCTCTCTCTCTCTCTCTCTCTCGCTCTCTCTCTCTCTCTCTCTCTCTCTGCCCATCTGCCCGTTCCCCGCTCATGCTCTCTTTAAAAAGAATAATAAAAATAAAAGTTGGTTCCTGTATGGCTTCTCTGAATTAGTCTTTGGCCAAGACCAAGGAGAAGTCACAGTTGGGAGGACGAGCAGGAAGCTGTAGGCCATGGAGAGCGTGGTTGGGAAAGAAGGTGCGTGTGGCTGGAGTGGCAGGGGGTGGGGGACCTGGAGAGGTGGGCGGGGGGGAGGGGCAGGGCTGGACCTGGGTGACTCCTGGGGCAGTAGGGAGCCACGGAGGGCCGAGGCAGGGGTGAGGGAGGTCAGCAGAGGGCTTTGGCTGTAGGCGGAGAGGGCAGGATGCTGGTCTTTGGGGGACTGGCGACACAGCAGGAGGCCCGGCCAGGACCAGGGCAGTGAGGGCAGTGCAAGGGGCCCCGAGGGGACAGGCAGGAACTCAAAGATGACCAACCAGAGATTCGGGAAGGGAAAGGTTCAGGAATGAGGTCCTGGGCATGGGCTTCGAGCAGCCCGCGCAGGGGGTGCTCTGCTCCCCAGTTCAGGGCTCTTGAGGGGGCAGAGGGACTGCGTTCCCTGGGAAGAAGGGCGGTGTGCTTGGTCCCGGCCGGGGTGGGCAGCGCCCCAGGGGCATCTTTGGGCACGTGCCCAGGAGACAGCTAATGCCAGGGCCCAGAGCCCTGGGGGCCATGTGGGCTGGGAACGGAAGTTGGAGGGAGCCGACCCCTTAGGGTTGGGCTCAGGGGACTCAGTGACTCTCCTGACTCGGTGACTGTGGACAAGCCACCTCCCTCCCTGGGCCTCTGTTTCCACATCTGCAGCAAAGGGAGTCTGGATTACATGGTCCCCAGGTTGGATATTCTTGGTAACTCCAAAGACCAGCATTTGCAGCCTCTGTCTTGGGTTTGAGTCTAAAGATCTAAGTGAGGCCCTCGGCCAGGCTGCCCCGGGTAGGGCCTGTCCTCTGGGGAGAGAACACGAAGTTCCAAATTAGGGCCTGGAACACAGGCTTAAGCGGTGTTTCGGTTATTATCGGTTTAGAAATCCTGTTTCACCTTCATGCCTCCACATGTGGCTGGCGAGCGACCGAGGCAGGCCAAACGCACACCTCTCTGGCTTCAAAGCCCCCGCCCTGGGGCACCTGGGGGCTCAGTCAGTTAAGCGTCTAACTTTGGCTCAGGTGATGACCTCAGGGGTCGTGGGTTCGAGCCCCGAGTCGGGCTCTGTGCTGACAGCTCAGAGCCTGGAGCCTGTTTTGGATTCTGTCTCCCTCTCTCTCTGCCCCTCCCCCTCTCGCTCTCTGCTTTTCTATCTCTCTCTCAAAATAATATAACGACATAAAAAAAATTTTTTTAAATAAATAAACATTAAAAAAATTTTTTTTAATTTAAAAAAAACCCCAGCTCGTACTGAGCTTGTAACAGGCCCCCGGCCCTTCGCCTGCCGCCCCGTCGTTCGGCGGGTGGGTGTGCGGGGAGGGACCTTGCCGCCCAAGTTCACCCGGAGCCTGGTTCCCGCGTCCGTGATAGGTGTCTGCAGTGCGCCTCGGCCAGGCCTGAATCTATCTCCGGGGGAGTCGGAGGTCCTCACGCTGCCCTCGGAATCCGAGAGCCTGGAGTCCCCCCCGAGGGTGGCTGCGCGGGGGACGAAGACGGGGGGAGACGAGCCGCTGGACCGCATGCATCTCAGCCTCCTGCCCTGGGACAAGAGCATCCTGACGACCCTGTCGCCCAAGCTCACCGCAGGTGCCCGCTCCTCAGGGACGGACGGGGGCGGCAGGGGTGCTCTTCCCCGTGACGGAGACCCAAGGGGCTGCTTTTCTGTGTGCTGTGGGGGAAGGCGATCCCGCCAAGCAGGAGACGTTGGGAGGTGTGGGGGTTCCCGCTCCTGGGGCAGCCCCTCCATCGGTGGGGTGTGGGGTCCTGGCCAGAGGAGAGCAGACTGCAGCTGTTTTGAGGCACACTGGATTTGGGGGGGCCAAGGGGTGGGTCTATTCTTTCAATTTTTTTGTTTATTTATTACTGAGACACAAACAGCATGAGTGGGGCAGGGGCAGAGAGAGAGGGAGACACAGAATCCAAAGGAGGCTCCAGGCTCCGAGCTGTCAGCACAGAGCCCAACACAGGGCTCGAACTCACGAACTGTGAGATCATGACCTGAGTTGAAGTCGGCTGCTTAACCGACTGAGCCACCCAGGCACCCCTAGGTCTGTTCTTTCAGAACCGCTCTCTGTTTTTTTTGAGGACCCCCCCCTTTTCTTCTGCCTCCTCGCAATTTTGAATCTCCACTGAGTAGTAATAGATGTTATCACATCATCAACTGTTAGGTGGACGGGAGTGCCCAGGCCAGCTTCTGATCAGGCACTTGGGTCACCCACCGGCGTGGTCTCTGTCTCTCTCAAAATAAATAAGTAAGCTAAAAAAAAAAAGTGGTGGGGGGGAAGGGGGGGATAACAGATAGCAGGCCAGAAGGTTCCGGGCAGAAGGAAGCAGAGTGCAGCTGTAGGAAAAGTTCATAAAGTGGATGGGGTATTTGAGAAGTTTGTATATCCCGCCAAATCTAGCTATCATTGAAAAAAATTTTAATGCTTGCTTATTTTTGAGAGAGAGAGAGAGAGACAGCATGAGCAGGGGAGGAGCCGAGAGAGAGGGAGACGCAGAATCGGAAGCAGGCTCCAGGCTTCGAGCTGTCAGCACCGAGCCTGATGCAGGGCTCGAACCCATGAACCACGAGATCATGACCTGAGCCTATGATGAATGCTTAACCGACTGAGCCCCCCCAGGTGCCCCTAGAAATAGTTACCTTTTTTTTTTTTTTTGAGGGACAGAGACAGCGCGAGCAGGGGAGGGGCAGAGAGAGAGGGAGACACAGAATCTGAAGCAGGCTCCAGGCTCTGAGCTGTCAGCACAGAGCCCGACGCGGGGCTCGAACCCATGAACCACGAGATCATGACCTGAGCCTATGATGAATGCTTAACCGACTGAGCCCCCAGGCGCCCCATAGTTCCCATTTAAAGCTCACTGAGCACCCTTTACCCCGTGGGTGCTCCAGGGGCTGCTCAGGGCTTCCTCCTCACTTGGCCTCATTTGGGGGAGCTTCTGATTCTTCGTACGCCAGGATTCACGTATTTCACAGAAACTCCAAGCACTGCCCAGGCGTGGTGGTTTGGTGTCCACGCTGGCAGGAGATATGCCTCCAAATCGTATTTTTCAGCTCTGAGCAAAGAGATTAACAGGCAACAGAGACTCATGTACAAGGTCTGCAACTGCTTGCCAGTCAAGGTCATGTCCTTCGTCATGCTGCCTTGCACGCTGCCCGTGGAGTCCGCCATCGCGCTGGTCCGCAGGTGAGCCCGTCACGTGGCTTTGTGCCTCCCTCCCGGGGTGGGTGGAGGTTGAGACCATCTGCGTGGGGTCTGAACCCACGGCCCGGCTCCTTGGGGAGCGGATGGCCCTCCCTCTCTGTGAGGAACACCCCGAAAGGTGCCTCAAGGTGGCCCCTCTCAGCCCCCTCTTTTCTTGATGCAGTTCTCCTTTGCCCCTTCTTGTCCGTCTTTACTTTTCATTTTGGGGTTTCATTCATGGTACGTCAGGAGGGCATGAGACCGACTCTTGAATCCTGGGTATTTGTTTTACGTCGGCTTTCTTCAGACCTCCGTCGGTGTTGATGGCCGTTTTAGGGAGTTGGTCGGCATGGCCTCCTGTCCACCTTCTAGAGGCCAAGCCCTCCTTCAGAATCCAGCTCAGTTCTCTCTTCCCTGGTGAACCTGCCCAGATCCCTTCCCCACTCTACTGAATTAGTCGTCCGCTCCCCACACCCCTGCCCTGGGATGAGGGTCTGGTCAGACATTTACAAAGCCCACCACATGGGTCCTTTCTGTGTTCTGGGCGTCGGGGGTTGGGGGGTAGGGTGGCAGGAGTCTGCTGGGCTCAAACACAACCTTGGGCTACCTTGACCGTGAGATTCTCTGCATCGGCTACAGTGGGTACCTTGCCCCAAGGGAGAAGCCGGGCCTTTCTTTTTCTGTTTTCCATGTGTACCCCTTGAGCTTTCTGGAGCCTAGAGTGACCTAACTTTGCTTCAGGGTTTTTAGGTAGGTTTGTCTTTGGCTGAGCGCCCCTAATCCACCTTCTGGGATTAGTCCCATTAGAGTTAGGAGTGCCTCTGGTGACTTACCTGGACAAAGGGCATAGTGGGAAGATATCCACCTTCAGTTTTTCTGTGTCGGCTTTGGCTCGTTTTCACACTGATCCCTGTGTGTGAGTCTGTGACTTGGTTGGACCCTGCAGACTGGTGAGGTGGCTCCCAGATGTTCCGGACGACATCCAGTGGCTGCAGTGGGCCACCCTGCAGATGTGTTCCCGGGTGATGACATGTCTCTTCCCCACGTCCAGGTACATGACTTGGTTGTGGGCGTGTGGGTCTGGCAGGCGCCCCTCTCATCTGGAAGTCGTTGGCGGGGGGCATGCCTGTTTATGTAGCTTCTCGTCTGACCTCAGACTTGCCGGTCAGAAGGAGGAGGCCTGGGGCGGGGGGGGGGGGTCGGGGGGTGGTCCGCAGTGCAGGCTGGTGGGCGAGCTGGTCTATGTGAGGAAACGGATGGGCTCTGTTGTGGCCCTGGGCGCCCAGCGGGAAGTGTGGAGGTGCTGGGAGGGCCACAGGCTTAGAACCCCAGGGAGCTGACATCGCCCCAGCACAGAACAGGGGAGGACATTGTGGCTTTGGACGCCACTGCCCTGAGGTGGCCCGAGCGTGCATGGCGGTGCGCTCAGCCTCAGCTGCTGGTGTCCATCTGTCCTTCCCGCCGAGACCGAAGACCTGAGCTTGTATCCTTCATTCGTTTCAGACCCCAGATACCGGCAAGCAGCCAGCAGCCTTCCCCGAGGGACTCGAGGGCGTTTCTAGCCTCCTGGCTCCCTGGTGGGGACCTGCACACCCCTGGACAGCCCCGGAGGGGCCAGGCCGAGGCTGCCCCCCAGAGCCATCCTCCTGTCCGGCCTGGGGTTTTGTGACTCCTCCTTCCCTACTCTCCTAGTGCAGACGCGTTTCCGAGTCGCTTGAGGAGACACGTTTAGGACGTTCTTTCACAGGTGCTGGGCCTTTCTGCTCTTTGCAGTTACTTCCGTACTGACATCCAAGGCTCTGGGGTCCTACCTCTGTGCTGAATTTATAGATTATGGAAACCAAAGGCAGCGTACAGTTTTTATGAAAAGCTAGGCCAAGCTACTTTTGGGTGCCTGGAGCTTGAGGAAGTCTAATACGTACGTTCCTGGGTCCGTCAGCTGAGCCGGGTGTGGAGGGACCATTGCCAAATCTGGTTTGAAGCCCGCCCAGGTCAGGGCTCCTCGAATAGCCGGCGTGGTGACAGGTGGTGGGAGGCTCGTGGCTGGGGGCCGGGCTGCCCTTTGTGCGGCCTTGGGGGCTGCAAGGAAGAGAAACGGGGTCCCATCTCCCCGTACGGGAGGTGGGCAGTGTGGCAGGTGCGGGGCAGCCTTCTCCAAGGAGGGCGCTGCCGGTCATGGCCATTAAAAGGTGGTAACTGCTGTATATTTCGGAATACTTTTTTTGCCCTAGCCTAAATACGGGATGGAGTTTTATATACAGTAGAAAGGGATCTTACTACCTGTCACACTTTGGGTTATGTGACTCAGTGAGGTGTTAATAAGCCTTAGGAAAAATCCAGTGCACAGACGGGCGTCCTGGACCCCCAGGCAGGAGCCCAGGGCCTGGGGTCTGTGCTCCTCTTTCCTCAGTGGCCCCTGCCCGCTCTCTACTCCCAAAGCCTTAATGGAGACGGAGAGATGGGGCCCTTTACCTTCTCCGTAGGTGTGATTGCTGGCAAGCACAGAGTCGTATGACTCAAGGTGAAATGTGCTGTCCGTATTTATGCACTCACACAAAAAAGACACCGATGATCTCGGAATCCTCCGCACTGGCTCAGAAAGCCGCAGCCGTCACCTACGCGGTATTAAGTATGTTGGAATTGAAGAACCAGCACGTTCAGACAGAGCACTTCCTTGCAAAAACATGTCCCCTTGAAAAGAGAGTGTGGTCCTGGGAACAACATCTATGTGAGCCCATTTCCTGGAGCTGTGATGAGATGTGGGAACTCCCAGGGGCAGGCCCCTTGTGAGCATATGGGGCCACCGTCCAGGGCACGGAAGCCCCCTCTGCAGCCGGTCGCTGGGTCCTTGTGTCTCCAGGACGTGGGCACCCAGACCCCTGTTCTGACAGCGTCTGCCCCCCGAGTGAGGCAAGGGCTGGTGAGGGTAGGCTCCCCCAGCCTCTTGAGCCCCGGAACAGGCACTGTCCCCCTTGCTGAGCTGGCCTGGGGGTCGGAGAGGCCAGGCCCGACAGCCACCTGGGCCATTTGGAGCAGACCCTCACCCCTTGTCCTGAGCCCGATTCTCAAGTTTCCCGATCACAGCAGCACAGCCCGTTAGCAGCTACGAGGACCCTTTAGCGGTATTTTACAAGAACTATTTTTCTACAGACCATATCTACACTGGCTGCTGTTCTTATAAGAAATGTGGTAGCAGCTGATAGGATCACATGCAGCTTTTTTCCTTACTACTTTTTGAAATGGCTCAACCTCCTTCAAATGAGCACGTGCTTTGTAAATTTTAGAAAACGTGTGTTAAAACAAAGAAAGATAATATCCTCGTAGGAATGGCCACGGCTCCGCTAGCCACCTGTGCCTTAAATGCCACCCCCCACGGGCCCTCACCTCCCCAGCAACGCTGCCGGTTCTTATCAGCACGGAAAAACGATCTGAAACTCCTACTATCTTAGCAAACACAACCCCCCCCCCCATATGGTGGCTTTATGCTCTGAAAGTCTCCACTGTCGGGATCACCACTGTGCCGTCTCCTGAATGCCAGGGAGCCACAGGCTTCATTTGGCGAACAGATAATGAGACTTGGTGCAAGAGCATGAGCCTAGTCTTGGTTTAAAAAAGAAAAAAGGTGCATGTGTGTGTCTCTGGGGAAAAGCCTCAACACCTTCGCCGGAAGCACTGACAGTGCTGTCATGCCGCTGTTCTCTGTAACTGTAATTTATTGGTCGTGCTGGTGTTTTTCAGATTTCCATGGTAAATATTTACTACTTTCATTGGAAAACAACTTCTAATAAACCTGACTTTGAAAACGTTTTCCCTTGTCTCTACATCCTTTTCTAGAAGCCCTGCTTTTGTTTTCTCTCCTCAAATGCTCCCCTCCCCAGGGTTATGGCCCCACCAGCCAGGTGGTCTCCATATGAACTCTGTCCTAGACACTGGACCCTCCCCCTGGGGGCCTTGAGGGCCCCCAGTCCCCGAGCCCACCCAGCCACCTCCACCGGCCACCTTTCGGCTGCTCCCAGTATAACCCTCCAGTGCAGAGCTGCCCTCTGTCAGATTCCAAGTCACCTGAACTGGGCACCAGAGACTCATTGAGCCCCTTCTCCCCCGCCCCCTCCAGCTGGCCCCCATCTTACTGTGTCCACTGCCACTGCAGGCCTCTGGAGCCCAGCCTCTTGTCCCCAGCCACTCACTGGAGCCCATGCCCGGCGGGTGCTGTGCGGGCCCCACGCTCCTGCAAAGTGCCCAGGCTCACTTCCCCTGGCCTCGAGGGCAGCACAGGTCTGGGTCGGCGCCTGCTCCCCTCCTGCCGACCGCCTGGATCCTAACAGTTGTGTCCCAAACTAGGGTGAGTGACCTCTATGGGCATCTGTGGGAAGACCCAGTGTCCCTTCCTCGTGACCTCCGAGACTTAAGGTTTCATTTTATTCAGGGACCCAGTGTAGTCACTAAACTGCATTTCTACGACTCACGGGGCCAGATCAACACTTCGTGAACCCAGTTTCTCGAAAGCTGGTGTCCTTGCGGCCAACACCAAGGGATTTGATCAGTTAGGTTAGTCTGGGTTATGCAGTCTTTAACGAAGATTCCCCCAGAAGGCTGATTTCTCATACTGCAAACCATCAGACTTGGCTGGCCTTGCCTGAAACTGTCCCCCCATCTGGAGGGTCACTGATCGCAGCGACAGCGGGAAAGGAATATGGTGCTCACAGGCTGTCATCCCGAAGTGGGGGGTCCCGAAGCTATCCCTCGGCCTACAACCTGTTGACCAGAGCAAGCACATGGATGGGGCAGGTAAATGCTACTCTCCCTTTTGCCCAAAAGCGGAGCACAAGCATTACTGATGAACACTGCCGCTGAGGGCCAAAGAGCCTCAAAAACCAAAACCTAGTCTCTATGACCCAATCAATTCAGGAAATACTAGCTTCTAGGAAGTGAGATATAGGTACTGCAGGACTTCTCAGAGCCTTTAATATGTTAATGTGCATTGTGACTGTCAGACATGGTATTTGAGGATAAAGTTGTGACAGTGTTCCTGATGTGCCTTCTGTCACTGTCACCAGTGCCTGGTACCCAACAGGCTCTCGAATATTTGGCTCGGGAGTCATCGCTATCTGCAGGTCAACCTCATGGATTGCCTTTGAGAAGAGGCTTACTCAAGACAATGACCAAGGAGAAAATGCAGGAAGATCTAGTTTATTCAGTGTCTGCAGGAGCCAGGCCCCATGCTGCAGCTCATCAATCCTCAGGATACCGTCATGCCTCAGGAACTGCCATCATGCCCATTTTACAGATAAGAAACAGGATGGGGCAGAATGCTGAGCAAGTGTCCAGCTTGTGTGATTTGTGCTTAAAGTCTGCTCCTAGATGATCTCTGAACATGTCAAAAGTTTTCACACCTAAAACAGCCTCTTGAGTCTGAGCTGGGGGTCAGGAGACACCAACAGACTCGGTTTGGTGGTCAGGGACAGGTTTCCTGAACCAGAGGAGCTGGAGGGGGGTGTTGGTGGGTAGGTGAACCTGCAAGGGGTGCAGGCAGGGAAGGACTTGGCCTCGGTGGCGCTGGCTTGGGTTTCTTCCCAGGCAAGAAGGGGAATGTGGACTCCAGGGCCGCTGGGGACTTGGGGTGATATTTAAATAGGGAGCGGGCATCAGAAACTCCGAGAGGGGGCGGAGGGGAAATGGGTTGAAATGACACTGTTATCAGAAGGGAACGACACATAATACGGTCCCTCTTCACCCAACCTATCACTCAGCCGTTTCTCACTGCTTTCATCACAGTGCGTGACTACTATTTACGGCGTGGTTTTGGCGGAGGGGAGGGGGCGGTTTCCTCCTTGGAGGTGAATCCCCGTGGCCGTCGGGTTCCCAGCACCTCGCCTGTGCCCGGGGGTGGGGGGGAGTCCCGCCAGCACTTACGGGCTCGGCTGAACGGACGGTGGTGGTGCACCCACGGCCCACCCGGGGCCCTGTGCTGTGCCGGGCGTTGTCACGCTCCGATTCCGATCCTGAGACGTGGTGTGATTCTCCCCTTCCTTTTACCTCGAGGGGGCTTCCGCGACTGTTAGGACCCGGCCGGCCGGCCGGCCGGAGGGGAGCAGGCGCCGACCCGGATCTGTGCTACTCCCCGAGGCCGGGGGAGGGGAGCCTCGGCGATTCGCGGGAGCACCCGCCGGGCCGGGGCCAGGAGGGCTAAGAGCCGGCCCTGGCTGAAGCCCCGGCGCACCCCCCAGCGGGCCTGCTCCGTCCCGGGGGCGACTCCGGACGCCCGCTGCCGGGGATCCTCGCTCGGACCCGTCCCCGACGAACCTGCAGGAGGCAGGCGTCTTCGGAGGCTCCGCGCCTGCGCAGTCTCCAGGCCCCGGGACTTCCCGGCGTCCGTGTGAACATCCGGGTCATGGGCTCTGAAGGACCAATGAGCGGAAAGACCGAGACCAGGGGGCGGGGCATCATGGCTGCCCCCAGCGCTCGTCGTCCGAGGGCGTGTAGGCGTGGTGCTGACTGACAGCTCGGCACCGCGGGCCCGCCCTCTGCCCGCGCCAGCCCCGCCGCGTTCGGCCCGGGTAGCTCTGCGAGGCGACCGCCGGAAAGGGAGCCATGGGGACAGTGCACGCCCGGGTAAGAGGCCCAGCGACCCGCGGGCCGCGTGACCTCGGGGCGGGCCCCGCGGGGAGACGCTTTCGCGGCCGCGCCCGGGGTTCCCCCGGTGGAGGGGGCGCCGAGGGCGGCGCGGCCTGGAGGCCGGGTGGAAGGAGGCCGAAAAGACCTCGGAGCGGGAAGCCGGGCCCCCAGAGGAGGGGGGACGTGACGTGCCCGAGGTCACTCGGCGAGGCGGTGGCCCCGAGAGGACCAGCGAACTTGACGTGGAGACCTGGAGCAGAGCAGTACGTTTTTCTCTGCATGACCTGACTTCTCGCCAGCCTCGGCGGCCTCTCTCCTTCCGGTCACCTTCCCCAGGCTCCCGCCCGGCCCCGCCGGGGTCGGGACGGACCCTAGAGCAAGTGCCCTTCGAAGACCTCTAGCCCAGACCCACCTAGAAGCCCTCCGTCCTCCTGCCTAACGGTGCACAGGCAGATCCTCCTCGTGCTTTCGTGACTCCCTTTAAAGCGGAGGCGGGAGTGGCGCTTACCAGTTCGCTGGGAGAACTAAGACACAGCAGGCGAAGGTGCTTACTTGGGTCCTCGGCGCGCCCTCCCCGCCCGCCAAACTGCTCTCCTTCGTCCTGGTCTTCACCGAGGGCCAGAGAATGCGTATTTGTCCAAGGTCACACTTGTGAGAGCCTCAGAATGTTCCCGAACTCAGACCTCGCAGCCCTCAGCGTTAATTTTATACACCATGGAGTGTTTCCCGGGTCCTGCTCAGTTTTCTGCCCCAAGTATTTCGCGCAGACGCCTCGGCGGGGCCCCGACGCGCTCCTTGCCCCGCACTGCCTGGGGCAGCTGCTCCCTGCGCACCCCGACACTCAGCGTCCGCCCTCCACACACTCCCAGGTTTTAGAGCTCAGTTCAGGTCACTTCCTACATCTCCTCCTCCTTATCTGGCCCCTTAGGCCGTGCTGCTGACTTCCCTTGCTGTTTTTCTCGCAGGGCCTGTTTGATTTTTGTCTTCCCCTTTTCCAGTCCAAGTTCCTAGATGTTACGGCAGGAGCCGCGTCTGCCTCGGTTTGCATCCCCTGTAAGATCTCCAACAGAGTAAACGATGGTTCGCTTACTCCGGTAACACTTACCGGCGGTCTGCTCGGTGCCTGCCCTGGCTCCAGGTGCTGGCCGTACAGCAAACAACAGGAGTCTTTGCTTTTATTGAGCTCCTTTGATGCCGCTCCTTTGATTAATATGTTGGCAAAAATACTCTTCGATTTGAATTTTACACGCCACTAGCCGGTGTTATCTGAACATTCGTTCAGGATTCACAGGAAGACGGCATTTTATGTTTGTCCTGTGGAACCCTCCTGCGTATGCGAAACAGGAGTTTTGTGAAACTGTTTACCATAAAATAAATGCCAGTTATGTTTTCTTATTTTTCTTATTTTTAAATGTTTACTTACTTTTGAGAGAGCGGGCGCTGTTTGCACACAAGTGGGGGAGGGGCGGAGAGAGAGAGGCAGAGAGAGAATCCCAAGCAGCTCCAAACTGTCAGCACGGAGCCCCACATGGGGCTCGATCCCATGAACCATGAGATCATGACCTGAGCTGAAACCGAGAGTTAGACGCTCAACCGACTGAGCCATCCAGGCGCCCGTTTTCTTGTTTTTCTATTAGGTTTTAGCCTTGTATCACTTTAAAGATGCTGTTCATAACTCAGTAAATGGATTGCATTTCAGTTGGCACCGCCTTCCACATACCTGCATGTGTGTTACAGAAAACCTGCCGACTGCTGGCAGATTGAGCTAAAAAGATAGAGCTCGATCCAAATACCTGGTTTAATTCATTTCACCGTGAATTGAATTAGCCCGTGCCTGCTCTCGCAGAGGCTGGAATATAAATTTATGAGGGTGAGGATTTCGTACGTGCTGCCCGCGTAATGGCTTCTTATATTTGGTGAACGATTGAATCCCTGTTAGTCTAAGACCGTTATTTTAGGACATCAAACTTTGACGTAACCATGAAATCATAAAGACATCATCTTTGAAGGTTTGAATTTTTTTTTTCTAAAGTTTATTAGGAGAGAGAAAGGGACAGGGAGAGCAAGTGGGAGGAGGGGCAGAGAAAGGGGGAGAGAGAATCCCAGGTAGGCTCCGCACTGGAGCCTGACGCTGGACCTCACAAACCATGAGATCATGGCCTGAGCCAAAGTCGTACCCTCCACTGACTGAGCCATCCAGGTGCCCCCGAAGTTCGAATTTCTGACTACAGGGGACAAATGGGAATGGCAGCTCTTTGGTGAACCTGATTTCATGCTGTGAAATTTTAGGAACTATACTGGAATTTTTTTTTTAGCATAATGAAATATAAACCTTGTGCGTCTTTGCTAAGCCTTCAGATCAGATAGAATGAATATGTGCGTATGTTCCTAACGATAGTGTGGATGGATGCTGCAGAGCTTGCACAAGTTTAATATACTTTTTTACACTGTGTCAACTTAAATATAGGAAACATATTTGTGAAAGGGTGCAGGTAAAAAGTTACATTTTTAATTAGTGAATATTTACTCAATTTTTTTAAAATACTGCACAACAAAAATGAAAAGGTGGTGATATGAACGAAATGACCTATTCCTTGCCCGGCATTGTCTTCCTTTTTACTTCTGTAAATATCCCGCTTCAGCCGCCATGAGGCGAGGACTCGGTCTGTCTCGCTCGCTGCTGCGTCCCCAGCTGTCAGCCCAGTGCTCCGCAGGCAGAGACACAGACCTCCAGTGTCTAGAGGTGTCCCACGAGAGGGAGGGCCCATTCTGCCTGAAGGAGCCAGGGCCAGCTCACACAGATGACATGCAAGGCAGATGTTTTAGGGAGGAAGTTATTCCGAGCGGAGAGAACAAGGTGTGTGTGGACGTAACACGTGAGGGTCGGGGGAGTGGTGGAGGTTGAACTTGGAGGAGCAGATGTGGGCCTTCGGGTGGGGGTTCCTCGAACACCCTGCTAAGGGATCTGGTTGGAGGCTGTGCCTGCAGGCACTCTTGGGGGCCGTCCACAGCCTTTCAGAGCAGGGGTGGGGAAGAGGACCCGCCAGGTGGTTACCCTTCCCGGGAACCAGGGTGTTATGGAGGAAGTACGCCAAGAGCGTGTCCGGTGTATCCGAGAAAGGGGATAGTGTCCCAGAGTCTCCATCGCCGCACATGTGCAGTCAGGCACTCTGTGCACTTGGAAAGCACCCATTTGGAGAGGACTGGTGGACTAAGGAAGCAGCCAGATGCTGGTTAGGACAGTTTTCCCCCAAATCTGCGTATCTGCACTTTTGCCTAGTGCCACCCTGGACCGGAATCCATTCCCAGGAGGGTCTGGGAGTCCCGTATTGAAGCAGGTCCCCGAGTGAAACATACAGTACTGTACGTGTGTTCTTACATCCCGTTAACGTGTCCCGGCCCCCTGGAAGGACCCTGCCAGGCACCGCCTGTGCAGTTCTTATTTAGAAGTGGCGTTAATGCTTTTGAGATGATGTCAGTTCAGACTGAAGCAGGCGACTGCTTCCTGGCGTGTTTTATGAATGCACGCAGCTCCTTTTACTGTGTGAACGAGACTTTCAGGGTGCACATCCTATCCTAGGATGTATCCAGTTTGGATTTAAAAAACTAGGATACTTTCTGTAACACCAGAAAAGCGATTTGTCTTCTTTTCTTTGATAAATGTCTTTGTGGGAGCTTATGTTTAACTACTTTTTTTTTTGAGATGGGCCTTTGGTCTGCAGAACTGGACAGCGTAGTCATCAGTAAAACACTGACCACCAGGGGGCGCCCCGCCGCTCCAGGGCTCCTACTTCAGCAGTTCGCGGGTCTGCCCTGTTCTCCCCAGCCTCCACTCAACAGAGGGAGACACAGGACTGAGCTTTCTGGAACACCATCTAAAGACAAAACTCAAGAGATTAAAAGAAATTTAAGTTTACTTACTTATTTTGAGAGACAGTGAGTAGGGGAGGGGCTGCAGAGAGAGAGAGAGAGAGAGAGAGACAAAGAGAGAGAGAGAGAGAGAGAGAGAGAGAGAGAGAGAGAGAGAGAGAGAGAGAGAATCCCAAGCAGGCTCTGCACCATCAGCACGGAGCCGAGTGGGGCTGGAACTCGTGAACCATGAGATCATGACCTGAGCCGAAAGCAGGAGTCAGGCACTTAGCTGAGTCACCCAGACGCCCCAGAGATTTTTGGTTTTCAGTATAAGTTTGTTTATCTGTGTTTTCTCCCTCCCTTTCAGAGTTTGGAGCCTCTTCCAGCCAATGGACCTGATTTTGGGGCATTAGGAGAAGAAGCTGAGTTCGTTGAAGTTGAACCTGAGGCTAAACAGGAGATTCTGGAGAACAAAGACGTGAGTCTGATGAAGGGTGTGATGCGGTCACTGCCAGAGCCACCGGCTTCTGCAGACCCCCCGGGAGACAGGAGGAGCCTGGCTCAGGGCCTTCGTTAAAGCGTTTGTAGCCAGCTGTTCTAGAAAGCCTGGTGACTTTGAGAAAAGTAGTTTCTGGTTTTAGAGAAATATTTTATTTACATGGGGAAGTTTAGACAAACATTTTTGTATTTGTGTTATTAAAAGAAAAACCCACCAAAGTATTTCAAGGACAAACTCAGATTACAATTAAGTTTATTCTGCCAGGCTCTGAGCTGTCACCGCAGAGCTCCACAGAGGGCTCAAACTCACAGACTGCAAGATCATGACCTGAGCCAAAGTTGGATGCTCAACCGACTGAGCCACTCAGGACCCCCAAAGTGATAGTCTTAAACTCCAAAGTTGGCTCTCCAGTTCTGAACCTTTCGTTTAACTTCTGTTTTTACATGCTTGATTGCGGCTTGCTTCTGGTTTGGATGACATTTGGCTATAAGACATTGGGATAGGCAAAGGGAATGGCTAAGAATTAAAGGTTTAGAATGGCAGAAAGAACACCTGTTATATCTAAATCCTACTTGATACTGGAAATGAAAAGGGGAAAATAAAGATTGAAAGAAAAAAAAAACAATTAAGTTTATTCTATGTCCAGAAAAAAGAATGAAACTTCTCCTAAACTTTGTGGCCTTTGGAATTTAAATCCAGCCGAAGAAGCGTAAGCCCGTTTTCGGTGACTGTGTATGTCAGGCCCCCTGCAGCGTTCTGACTGCCCTCAGTTATGCGTTTCCCTGATATTCCCTGTTATCTCTGCCTTGTTTTTCTGTTACTCGTTACCGTCTACTAAGCTGTACACGTTGCCTATTTCAAGCCCCTGTAGAGGGCAGGCTCCGCTGAGTCAGGATTCATGTCCTGTTCGCCACCGTATCCCCAGCGTCTAGCACGATCCGGGCTCGTAGGTCATCGGTGCGTTGTTACTGAGTAAATGAACTAAAGAAGCCCCTGCGGGCCGGGAGTGCGGGGCTCTGCGCCCGCACTCATCGTGTGTGTTGAAACGTGCGCCCGCTCTCTAGCGAGACGCACAGGTATTAGGTTGGGGCTCACGGCACCGCGAGGGGCCAGTGCTCCGGAGCACACTGGGCAGGACGTGCAGGGGACCCCTGTGGCCTGCCTCGGTTGAGAACCGATGTGGCACTTGGAAATCTGGCTACACAGGAAGTGCACACCTGGCAAAGAACAGGTCCGGATAACCAAGGCTCTGAAGAGGCAGGAGTGAAGAAGTGTGGGTCTTTAAACTTGAACAAAAGTCCTTGAATGAATTTTCAGACATTTGTCTTTGGCCTTGACCTCTTGTTCTGTCTCTTACCTAATAATCAGTGTCCTTTTATAGCTACGTGCAGAAGAATGAAACTGTCTTTCCCCACACACAGAAAATAAACTCACAGCGGGTTACAGACCCGAGTGTGAGACCCGAGACCATGAACATCCGAGGAGCGAGCACAGGCAGGGCTCTCTCTGACGGCAGTGGCAGCTTCTTTCTAGATCGGTCGCCTGCCGTGAGGGAAGCAAAAGCCAAAACAAACCATGGAGGCTACATCAAAATAAAAAGCTCTGTGCCGTGAAGGAAACCATCAGCAAAACTAAAAGAGAACTTACAGAACGGGAGTAGATATTTGCAAATAAAGGATCCGTGTCCACAGTGTACAAAGAACTTCTACCACTGGACACCAAAGGAAACAACAATCCCACTAGAAAATGGGCAGAAGACATGAACTGACGTCCAGGGAAGACTCCAGACGACCGGCAGACACGTGAGAAGATGCTCCGCGTCCCTCGTTACAGGGAAATGCGAATCAGAACGACAATGCGATACACCTCACATCTGTCAGAAAGCCTAGAGTCACAGACGGAAGAAATCACAGGGGTTAGCGAGGATGTGGAGAAAAAGGAACGCTCAAGCACTGGTGGGGGGAATGCAAATTGGTGCGGCCGCCGTGGAAACCAGCACGGCGCTTCCTCCAAAAGTCACAAACAGAACTGACCTTTAGTCCAGCAACTGCACTACTGGGTATTTGCCTCCAAAACACTAATTCATGCACACACGCACCCCTGCGTTCACTGCAGCGTTATTTAGAGCAGCCACGTTATGGAAGCGGCCCGAATGTCCGTCAGTAGATGAAGGGATTAAGAAGATGTGTGCGTGTGTATTTTACACACACAGTGGAATGTTACTCAGACAGCAAGAATGAAACCTTGCCATTTGCAACGACGTGAATAGATCTAGAGAGTGCAATGCTAAGTGAAAGAAGTCAGAGAAAGACAAATACCATATGATTTCACTCTTGTGTGGAATTTATGAAACGAAAGGAGAAGTGACAAACCAAGAAATAGGCTCTTTTTTTTTTATGTTTGTTTATTTTTGAGAGAGAGACAGTGTGAGCAGGGGAGGGGCGGAGAGGGAGGGAGACACAGGATCCGAAGCAGCTCCAGGCTCCAAGCTGTCAGCACAGAGCCTGATACAGGGCTTGAATCCACGAATTGTGAGATCATGACCTGAGCTGTAGTTGGATGCTCAACTGACTGAGCCCCCCAGGTGCCCCAATAAACAGACTCTTAACAACAGAAAGCACACTGAGGGTCACCCGAGGGGAGGTGCCGTGGGGCCGGGGGATCCAGAGCGCACTTACTGAGCTGAGCACAGCGCACTGTTCGGAAGCGTTGGACCACACGGTACCCCCGAAACTAACAGAACACTGAATGTCATCTACGCTGGAGTTAAAAAAAAAAGAAAGAAAGAAAAGACCAGAATTTAAAACAAATAACAATCAGTGTCCCTTTGTCGCCTTTAGGTGGTTGTTCAACACGTTCATTTTGACGGACTCGGAAGAACCAAAGATGACATCATCATATGTGAAATCGGAGACGTTTTTAAAGCGAAAAACCTCATTGAGGCAAGTGTTCTCTGCATGGCGTTGTTTTCCATTCCCTTCTGAGGAGCTTCCTGTCTCCGACCACTGAGCTCCCGCCCCAGCCTCTCTGCACATGACCTTGCCTCCCACCCTGAAAGGGAGCCTGGTGGGCCCAGGCTGAGCCTCCCCAGGCCCCAGAACCTAACGTGCGTTTGCACCTGCCCTCTCTCGTGTCCCTCCTGCCCTGGAGGCTGGTCTCTGTTCTTTGCAGCCAGTCAGCCTGGTCATAGGAGCTGATGCACCGCTTGCCGACTCCCTCCCGGGCACCCTGCCGCGTGCTAGCGTGCTCCCTGGTGGGGTGGGTGCCCTGCTGTTACCCATTCCTGCTGTCCCTTCGGGGTCCCCCCTTGCTCCCTTTATTCCCTGGTCTCTGTCTTGGGTGGCACCATGTCTGTCCTCTCCTTGGCGGACACCTTCTGTCCTTCTCTGCCCTCGGAACCACTTTGGACATGTCTGGGTGGAGTCCCCAACAGCCTCCTCCAGGTGGCCCCCGTCAGGACGGATGTGGGAACTGCTGGGGCTCGGAGCTGACGGCCAAGAAAGCATGTTTGAGGGGTCTGCGGTGCAGGAAGGTGGTTTTATCACAGCACGTGGACAGGACCCGGGGGCAGAAGGAGCTGCCCGGGGTTGTGAGGAGTGACTGGGTATCCACTAGGGAGTCGGGGGAGGTACGGAGAGAGGTTCCAGAAGGACCTTCCTGGGCTAAGGACTCCTGGGCACTGCGGCACTTTCCCCTCCAGCAGAGCTTTGATGTGGAGTCTGTAGGGAGCTCCCGGCGGAAGGTTCTGCTCCTGCCGGCCTCGGGCGTTTGTCCGGGCGCCGCACGTGGTGAGGAAGTTGAGTTCTGTCTGCGTCTCCTTTCTGCCGCCCTTCCCCACCTCAGTACCCAGCTGTTTGGCCATTCTCACCTTCAGAAAATTGCTACTAAAAAAAAAGATTAAAGTCACAGCCTGGAGCCCGCTTAGGATTCTCTGTCTCCCACTCTGGGCCTCCTGACACGCACGCGTGCTCTCAAAAATAAACGTAAAAAAAGATTAATGCATAAGCACAGTGTGATGGTGCAGCAGGCACTGGGCTGGAAGGCAGGCGTCCCCCCCCCTGCAGGGGGGCAGCGGGGCGGGGGCCCCGTGTGCGGCGTCCCGGGCCGCACACGGTGTCGACACGTGGGGCCTTTACACAGTTCCCGCTCTCTTTCCACGCCTCTCATTTTAGACGCTGCACGGAGGGCTCTTTCCATTAACACGTGTGTAATTCTTGCTCGCCTGCCGGGCGGGACCCGCCGCCTGGCCGTCCCCCTCCAGTCCCGTGCTGGTGGGGCTCTCTTCTCAGTGGCTCGGCACGTGGCCACTAGGGGAAGACGGTCTCTTCTCCTCTCTCGCAGGTGATGCGGAAGTCCCACGAAGCCCGGGAGAAGTTGCTCCGCCTGGGCATCTTCAGACAAGTGGATGTTCTGATCGATACGTGCCAAGGTACCCGCTGTCGGCCCGCGTCTGCGATCACCGCCCCCCCCCCCCCCCCCCCCCCCCCCCCCCCCCCGTCCTGCAGGCCCCCAGGCTGCGCGTGCGGCCGGACGTAGGTAGCGCCTGCAGGTGCATCTCGCGCATGGGTCTCGGCAGTGAACTGTCCCAGGGCAGTGACCGGACGACGACGCTGATGAAGATTTTTACGTCAGGCTGGGGGAGGGAGGTACCGTTGTCTGAACCCCTAGAGGAGAAGGGTCGCGAGGAAGGGAGCCAGGCTTCGTGCAGGTGGCCCAGCCCGGCAGACGTCCGCACGGGCTCCTGGCCGACAGACTCCCTCCGAGTGGGCGCTTTCAGCAGGGGGACGCCGGGAGTCAGACCTCACTTTTCGTTTTTGCTCGTTCGCTTGTTTGCCATCTGACGTTGTGCAAGTCTGTCGACCGAGTCAGCGTTTCTTCTTGGACCACTGAGCACCTGCTTCGGGCAGGCCCTGTGCCAGGTGCCAGGGAGAGCCCGGCGGCAGACTTTCTGGTCCGGCAGAGCCGGGGCGGGGGCGGCCAGCTCTTCTGCGCCCCCCCGGGGAGAGCAGTGACGACAGTCGGCCCCCGGCGAGGCTCTGCCCTCCGCGTGTGGGTGCAGCGTCCAGCTGTGTCCTCCCCAGAACCTGGGACTCGTGTTGTTTTGGGAAACCTGTTTCCAGCGGTGGGAGCCAGGGCTCGGGGAGGTCAGCGTGCCCCCGTGACGCAGGTGGGCCTTGCCGCTACTCCAGAGCGCTTTCCTCGGGGGCGGGTCTTGTGGGCAGCTTTTAGTCTCCGTGCCCTCCTGCCTGTTGGGACCGTGACGTGCGTGAGGTCAGTGGGGGCGCCCTGTCGGCCTCTCCGCCCCAGTCGCACGCCAGACTTACTGGGACTTGGGGAAAAGATCGGTGAGCGCAGCGAACCACTGCGCGGGGTTCCGTGATGGGGGTGCGGGGCACCGCCGTTCGTCAGACCCTCTAGGACGCACAGCGCCCAGGAGGAGGCACGGAGACCTCGCTGTGGTCCCTCCTGGTGTCTCGCTATCGGGGTGCGACTTGTGACACGTCTCACACGAACCCAAGATTGTCACAGACGGCAGGTCGGGGTGGGGCTGGCTCGATGGGAGTTCTGTCCCGATTTTTCTTTTTCTTAAAAAAATCTTTTTTTAATGTTTTGAGAGACAGAGCAGGGGAGGGGCAGAGAGAGAGAGGGAGACACAGAATCCGAAGCAGGCTCCAGGCTGAGCTGTCAGCACAGAGCCCGACGCGGGGCTGGAACCCACGAACCGTGAGATCGTGACCTGAGCCCAAGTCGGACATTAACTGACTGAGCCACCCAGGTGCCCCCATCCCAATTTTTCTGTAAACCTAAAGTCTCTCTAAACAGCAAAGTCTATGAACTTAAAGGAAAACAAAGTGGTGCCAAGGCTCCGCCCTGGACCGGGTCTGAGAATCTCGGAGCCCGGGTTTAGGCAGCTTGCCACATGCGGCCGCTCCCCAGCCAGGATCCAGGGTGGCCCTGCCCTTCTGTGAGCGGCCCCCCAGGCTTGCAGAGCTCAGCCCTGCTCCCCGGCCCCCGTGCCCGTGGTGGGTGCCCAGGCAGCCGCAGACCCTAATAATCACCCCGCAGGTGCCCTGCCTGGCTTCGCAGAAAGACAAGGACAGTCGCCTCTTAATTTGTGCTGAGGTTGCTCCTTCTCCTTCGGGCTTACTGGAATCCCTCTGGTCACAGGGATTCTACGTTTCAGTGTCCGTTGAACTGAGGCCCAGGTATTTTCACGGACTCCCCAGCAGGCAGACAGACGCCCTTAGCACACAACGTGTGCCTCGGCGAGTAACGCTGCTTCTAGCTCCCTCCTTGGGGCCAAGTCTGGCCGTTTTTGGTCTCTTCTGTCACAGGAGCCAGACACAGCCTTTCAGGTGCAGGAGTGTGTTGTGAGTTTTGTGTGGGAGTCTCGCGAGCTTTAAAATAGGGGGCATGTTCTCCCAAGACGGTAGAACACGACGAACCCTCAAATGGCTTTCTGTCTTCTCAGCGGTGGGACCCACAGTAGAAGCGCACGTCCTGGCTGCCGCCCTGTTCAGTGTTCCCTTGCTCCTAGGTGAGGACGCTCTCCCAAACGGGCTAGACGTCACCTTCGAGGTCACGGAGCTGCGGAGGCTGACGGGCAGCTACAACACCATGGTCGGGAACAACGAGGGCAGCATGGTATGGGCGACCCCGCGGCGGGGCTGGCGCTGCGGGCTCTGGGGGTGGGACTGTCCTCAAAGCCGCCGGCCTGCAGACTGTCACACCCGTCGCCCCGCGGGCTAGCCCCTGGTCTCCTCACGCCGATCATAGTCTGCCTCGATTTTTAATTTAACTCTAATTCCAGTTCGTTCACGTTCGGCGACCCCACCGTCTCCCGCTGCTCCCCACCCATGTCCCCCGTCCGGGGATAGACCGTCATAGATGGTCTGACAAGAGTAACGTCACTGGTTGGTTAGGGACGATTCGGGGGAGTGTTCGTATGAAGTTTCTTGTTCAGAACCTCCTGAGTCCAAATCCGTGCAGCGGGAGCCCTGGCTTCGCAGGCAGCACGCTGAGCCCGTCTGGCAGCGGGTGTGTGGGGGCTGGGGGTGGGGGGACGTGCACTCACAGAGGCGTGTTTTGCAGTGAAAGCGATTCCAGATGGAAGGCCAGCCCTTCAGCCTGCATTTCTGCCCTGTGTGTCTGAGGCCCCTTAGCAGCGTCCTGAGCACCCCCCACTCCCTCCATGGACCACGCTGTTCTTCTGTTTCCCGTAGGTGCTCGGCCTCAAGCTCCCTAACCTCCTAGGCCGCGCGGAGAAGGTGACCTTTCAGTTTTCCTACGGAACCAAAGAAACGTCGTATGGCCTGTCCTTCTTCAAACCGCGGCCCGGGAACTTCGAAAGAAAGTAGGAAGCTGAGCAGATGGTTGGGTGCGGTGGCTTGGCTGGTTTACAAGCTGGAGCAGAGGCCTCGGTTGTGGAGAGACTTTGGCAGGCGTCCGCGCTGGCGCCGCGCTCCGTAGCCTCCCTCCCGAGGATGCACCCCGGAAGTGTTTCTTTGAGTCTGTTGCTTTAAATGTGTGCAGGTTAGGGTCCCTGTTTCCGCTTTTGAAGCTCCGTCCCGTTGTCTCCTAGTTTCTCCGTGAACGTGTACAAAGTCACCGGCCAGTTCCCCTGGAGCTCGCTGCGGGAGACGGACCGAGGGGTGTCGGCCGAGTACAGCGTGAGTCCCCCCGCCCTCCCCTTCCGCGCCTGCGTGCAGCGCCCGGCGCCCGGCTGCCAGAGGCAGGGGGCGTCCCAGGCCTGTCGGCGGGCTGGCGCTCGGAGCGCAGGCGTCCTGGCCGGGGTCCCCCTCTGGCCTTGGCCTTCTGCGGTCAGCTGCTCTCCCGGCCGGGCGCCTTGCCACCGGCCACGCGCGGACTGCCGGGGTCTGAGAGCGGCCAGGCTCCTCGGTGGAGGTGCGCTCCCGGCTCCCCGTGGTGCCACGTGCGTGTCCTCCCTGGGACGTGCTGAGGCCGCAGCTTCTGAGAGCCGGCAGGGTCCCCTTGGTCCCGGAAGGCTCCTTCATCGGTTTGCCCTTTCGCCTTCTTCCAGCGGGCCGTGGCTGAGCGCAGCTTTCCGGCGACCCTGCCCTTTTCCCTCCCTGTCTGCCCGTGTGCTGCCCCCTCCCCTCCTGCTCCGGGCTTGGGCTAGAGAGAAAACCTAGACACCCAGGGCCGAGTGAGAGCAGTTCCCCGGGGGGGTGGCCTTCAGATGCAGTAGAGCCTCACCTGGGAGCTGGTTGGAAATGCCAGTTCCTGGGCCCCACCTGCCTGCTGAGCCAGCATCTCATCCCGGCATGTTCTGACCCCCACTCCCTGGCGGCTCTGGCCCGAGGGCCCCTGCTGGAGCCCTGCCGTCGCTCCCCGGGCTCAGCACCGCTGTGCCGCTCAGCCCTTGTTGGCACGGGGGACGCTGCCACCTGTGCCCCTCAGCCTCGCAGACACGCCGGGGTCACCGAAGCCCCCGGCACAGAGGCAGGCCGGCGGCCACTGGCTCGGGACGCGACGCGAGCGTTTGCAGCTCTGTTTTCAGTTCTTCGTGGCCACCTGCCCGGTGTGACAGGAGCAGCCCTCAGACGCCTCCCCGCCCTGTGCGGGGCTGGGGACGGGGCTGACGGTGCCCTCTCCAGGGGCCGCAGCAGTGTGCCCGGGGCCACGGGCTTTCTCCCTCGTCCCCCTTGATCCCTTTGTTTGAAGCCTCTGTTAAAGAGCAGATTCTTCAGAACCCTCCTTCGCCCACCGGGAGCGGCAGAGGAAGGCTCTGGGTTGGAGTGGGCCATGGGGTGGGGCCGTGGGTGGGGGGAGAGGGACAGAGGGACCGGGGACTGCGGCTGGCAGCCCTGCGGCTGGGCGAGGCGCTCCTGGACGCCTGCGTGTCCTTGGTGCCGGCGCAGAGCGGGGCTCCCTGTGCAAAACAGAGGCGCTGTCAGACCGCCGCCTCGCCCTCCTGCCCGTGCACGCCGAGCCCCCGGGTTCTCCTCCGCGTGGTCGTGTCTCTCGTGTCATGAGCTGCCTCCTGGTGCCGGGAGCAATGATGGAGGCCAGCAGCACACCTTCCTCAGGCATTTTGGGGAAGTGGCAGAGTCTCGTGTGGCCCTGAGGGCAGAAAGGGCACGTGAGTGAGGCCGGCCCGTGTCTTCTCTGCTTCCCCAACCTGGCCTGGTGCCTCGTGGGTGCTGGATATGAAACCGAGTTGGGACGGGTGTCCCCGAGTTCTCAGCCTGAGCGAGGCCTGAGAGAACGCCCAGCGAGTGCGAGGGGACCTGGTTTCCTCGTACGAGTCACCTCAGTGTCACAATACGGCCACCAGACAGCGTTCACTGTTCAGAACCAACCTGGGTGTCTCTGAGATTGGAACCGAGGCGGGCCTGACCTCCGGGCTGGGGGGCCAGGGCCAGAGGCGGGTCCCCGTGTCTGGGGTCACTTGGCTCAG